>JAOTIZ010000002.1:10260419-10273400 GCA_027123425.1 Erythroxylum panamense | reverse complement strand
CAGATTCATCATAGAAGGTTGCCAAACGATGGATCCAAACGGCAACGTACCGTTCGGCCAGATTCCGGCTGAACCAAACTCTAAATTCCAAGTTTATCATTAGAGGAAACAAAGAATAAGCATAGTTGACAATTAATGTCTTTGTTTTTCTTGAGGCCATAACGGGACCATAGCAAGCATATTGAAAATTCTCATCTTATGGTAAAAGCAAAGAGGATATCTATACCAAAACGACAGCGTGTAAAGTTGTAACCAATAGTCACCGCCCACCCGTATAATAATGGCCAAAGAAGAATCTAGTATCGTCAGAGCGATTCAGCCAACCATACGCCCGTTCCAGTCCACAGCTAACCATAAACCAACCATTACATCAAAATCCAATACCATTACCAACCCGTTTTTATGAGGAGGAGAGACTAATCCAACATCCTATCCTGTTCCTTTTCCTATTACCTGCTATCTTACTTCTTTTTTTTCCACTTTTATGCATAATAGTTCTTAATTTATGTCTTTTTTGCTTGGTTTTTGTCATAGATTAGATTATATTTTGTAATAAGATCCTAATTCCTGTGTTCCCTGTTTCTCTCTGTTCTCCAGATCGTCGTCGTCGTCGTCGTCGTCGTCTGTCTTTGTTTTGTTTTCTGTTTTCGGGTTTCCTGTTTTACCCTCGTTTTGCGATTGCATTTTCAGTTCCCCCATCTCATGGCTCTGCTGCCTTTTGTCATCCTCTATTTTGGGGCTTTGTCTTCGCCTGGCCTTGTGTCGGCTTCGGCTTCGGCTCCTACGTGCCCTAGAGTCTCTACCTTTTCCCCTCATCATCTTCAATCCCAATGCTTCCTCTCCATCTCCCCAAGTCCTGTTCTTGAGGTACGTTTTCTCATGTCCCTCTTTAATTTCCTTAAAGTTTAAATTTTGGTTGTTGCGCTTGGTCGTTGCTTAGATTGAAAAGTTATTGGTCTTTTTTATCTTTCCTTTTTATTTCTCGTTTGGATTTGGATTAACGGCTTGTATTGTTTGATTTGATTTTTGGGTTTGACGGACTGTTCTGTAATTTAATTACTAATTTTTTATTGGCCCATTTGTATTTTCCTTTGAGATGGATATTTAGATTTTCGGGTTTTATTAGGAATTGGTTGGTGACCCGTATTCTTTAGGCCTTCATGAAAATCCTTGGTTTCAATCTTGTGTGCTCTGTAATTAGGGCTAGGGTAAGCTGTTGACTTTAAGGCTGTTGTAGTATTGGGTGATGAAATGAGCACTTTGACTGGGTTTCCTTCCTGTAGCAGAGTATTATATATTATAAATGAACTTTTCCAAAATTTTGTTGACAACAAAAAAAAAAGGAGATTGTTCAGCAATGGTGGCTACTATGGTTTCCTTGACTTAGATTTCTTGTATTAGGTTCTAGGTGTAAAGCATGAAAGGAGATTGTTCAGCAATTGTGGCTAGTATGGTTTCCTTGACTTAGATGTTTTGTATTAGGTTCTAAGTGTAAAGCAGGTTCTTTTCATGTAAGGCTATATTTGGTTGGACGTAAAGTTTTTAATGGAATAGAATGGTTTATAATGGAATGAAATGCAAATGGATGTAATATTAGAAAATTGTTGTTTGGGAGGGATGGAAGAGTTCATAATGTAATATAGTGAAATGTTATTTAGATGAAGGGTTTATAATATAATATAATATAAAGTTGTTTATCATTTTACATTCCATCTTAAATCTCCCAAATCGGAGATTTTTTATTTTTACTGTTTAGGATATAATAGGATGTAATATGAAACTCTTCTCTTCTATCTCATTCTATTATATTCCATTATAAACCCTCCTTTCAAATGATGAAATAATATTACATTTCATTCCATTAATAAACCTCCAACTAAACATACCCTAAGTCTCTCAGGAGTATCCTTTTTCACATTTTCCATGTCCTTTTCTATGTCAGCATGGATGACTATTTCTAGGATTTTCATATGCATATTTAGTGTGTCGTGTACATGCAGGGGTGCTGGATGGAGAGGACTTAAATTTGGAGAGAAAAGCAAAGGAAATTAAAAATGTATGCTGAATTAAAATATGTGAAGTTATTTTCTCATTCTAATCAAGTTGTTTGTGAGATTAGATGCAATATCCTTGTGGAGGATGGGATTCTTTTACCTTAGATTGGTACTTTTGCGATTTAGCTTGATGTCAATATAGTACAAACTCCTTCCCTTGGAGATTAGAGCTGTCTCTTGTTATATCCTTCGATCTTGCATTTCAGACTTTTTGAGCATGCTATAGATTAATTAGATTTCATCTTTGAAGTGTTATTATTCTTGTGTTGATGCCTTAACTACAAATATGAACATGCGCCATACTTTCCCTTTGAGGCTGAAATTTTATGTTCAATTCATAGGTAGATAATATGATTTCCTTACTTGTTTTACAATGATTACTCGTGAGATCCAAATGCGTTTATTACACGAGCACAATCTGAATATATTTGTTCTCATGGTATCCTTGTCTGTCAAAGTTTCTTATCAAGCCTTTCATCGTGGAAATTTTGACTCTGATCATCATATTCTTATAAGAAGATTTAAGAATTAGAGAGTTGCTTATTTTCCTAAGGAGCAGCCTTGCAGTTTTTACCTTTTTAGTGTTCCGGCTTCATAAGATCTTTATGGTTATGGTTGAGTGGGTTATCAAAACTGTAGGTTGCTCTCCGTATAGTATATGAAAATGTTGCTTTCCTAGCTAAGATGCTACTTTTTGGCTGTATTGGACCTCAAGCTCTGCCTGATTCTGGGGACTATATTGAGGAATCCCTTCAAAGATTTCTTTGGCATTTAAAAAGGGAGAAGTGTTCTACCTTCCATCAACTCACAACTTGACTGGATTTTTCAAATGTGATTAACTTTTGATTCCATATTACTTAGAATTCTGAACTCAAATGCTCTGACAACTGTTAGGAGTGTATAAGTTGTCAGCCGATCTTCATTTTTCCCACAATGGTTGTCTAACTTGTATATGCTTTAACTGAAATATCTGGTGCAAGAATGAAAGTTAGCCTTTACATCATCCCTTCTGTCATTCTTTCTCTAATCTGCAATACCTCACCACTCCATCAGCCTGGATCTGCATTAAATTATCATAGAATTGGCTCTCAGATCTCTATTTTACTGATTTGGTGAGTTATATTGAATATTCTTTGATCACTCTTTTCTCTTATAGGTGAATGGGAACATCCTGGACTGGACTTTGACTTCAATTAAGGGGAATGCTTATACTTCTGTACTTTTCTACGCTTCTTGGTGCCCTTTTTCACGTGATATTCGTCCCAAGTTTGAGCTTCTTAGTTCCATGTTTCCTCAGATAGAGCATTTGGCTATTGAGGAATCTTCTGCTGTCCCGAGGTATGTTGTTTCTTGCTCTGCTTCAAATGTTATGTTATCACAGATGAAATATTCTAAGCTTAGGTTTTTACTTCCACTGGACTAGTTATTCTTGATGTTATGTTTATGCCTACTCAAAGAATCAGCTACCAAGCATCAACTCTTATTTCATCGTCAAGGACTCTACATATTATGACATTGATTGCTAGAATGTATGCTTAAATATGTTTCTTTGTACATGGGAACTATATTCTAGTGGATCATTACTTGAGCAAAACACTTTTCGCTACATTTATGTTTTAAGCTTCTAGTTGAATTAATCATCTCTATCAAGGTGAACTTTAGTTCTGTCTTTTCTAGGGTTCTGTTTTAATATATGTGCATGATTGTTGGTATCTGTTTCTTTTTAAGTTAATACTCTTGCATATTTGACTCGCCTATTTTTAAAGCAGTTTAACTAATTTATCAATATGGAAATGTAATTATCCCAAAATCAAGAATTTTGTATGCAGCTGCCCTTTTCAATTTTTCGTCTTTACTTGACCACTTTTCCAGTTCTAGTCCTCTTTAATTTTTGTCATTTGAGTTTTCTTACATGGTGTAACTTTTCAATTTAGTCCTTCTTAACACTTCTGAGATTTTGTGTGACATCAACCATACCAAATGTGAGATCTCTACTTGCAATTGGGACTAGATTTTTCAAAAAAGAAAGAGACTATAAGTGACATGTGTTAGAAGTACGATCGGAAAAATATCAAACTGCGTGCACAGTTCACATTAGAATTTGGAAGTCTTGATGGAAGAATATAGCCCTTATGAGGGCTTCTATGACAGTTCATATTGATGTTTACCATATGTATCTCTGAAAAATTAAATATCCACTATGAAATTTTCACTTTTATCTGTGTTAGGCAAAACTCTGGTTTTCTCATCAGTGAAGACTATATTGGAATGTTATCATATGTAGGAGGACTTGCATACATAAATCTAAGTAGGAAGATGAAATTGGAATCAGGATCAAGTAGGACTGAAATTTTATTTATTCCCTTTGTTGAATGGTCCTAAACACTTGGATTAGACTATTCTTTTATTTATCCCTGGAAGTTGTCACATCATCTTTTACTGATAACCAAGAAATGCCTTATTTCACAGCATATTTTCTAAATATGGAATCCATAGCTTGCCTTCAATATTATTGGTGAATCAGACATCGAGGGTCAGGTATCATGGCCCTAAAGATCTACAGTCTCTGGTACAGTTTTATGAGAAAACAACAGGTAAATTCTTCCCTATATAACAAATCATTGTGTAAGAATGAATGTGTGTTTCTATTTTATTCTCATTTAATTCTACTTTCATTAATTTCATAACTCGATGCCCAGCTTCCAATGCGCTCATTTGCAGAATTTTCATATGTTTCAAAGATCTGTTAAACCATTATGTAACTTGTGAATATGGTTTAGAATGTTATTGAGTGCCACCTATATCACCTATATGTAATTAAAGCATCATACATATTCTGAGAGTGTGAAATGATTGCCGTACAGCTTCATCTATTGTAATGTGTGATTTTCTGTGTGATTCAGGACTTGAACCAATTCATTATCTGGTTGAAGATAGGCCAAGAAGTTTGGACGTCGGTGAAAAATCCATTATGCAGCCATGGAATGTTTCGTCTTTGGATGAGATTATGAAAAAGGAACCATATTTGCTATTTGCTGCACTGTTCCTGTGTTTTCGGATGTTGCTGCTTGTATTCCCTAAAGTGTTGTCACATGTGAAGGCTTTATGGGGGTCATATGTTCTACACCTTAACCTGGAAATATTTGGGGAAAGGAGCCAGTTGTTTGGGCGTACACTTGACATGATTGATGTGAGGAGAATTTGGACCAAACTTAGATTATGCAAGACCAGGAACTTCCAGGAAGGAGCCAAAAATTGTCGTGTATGGGCTTCATCTTTGGCATCTGTTGCTTTAGGTGAATCTTCTTCGTCATCAGGTAGATCATAAATCTGAGGTGCACTAAGCTTCCCCGACATATTCAAATCGAGGGTACAAAAGAGCATACTGAGGATGATGAGTTGATACTAAATCTATTTTGAATGCTCTTGCTAACTGTTGAACCCTCTGTCTCGCTTTTAACTTTTTTCTTGGTGGTCTAGTAAGGTATTATTACTAGTGAAAGCTGTTGTACTTGGTTCGGGTATTGGGAGGAAGAAAACATGCATGTAAATCTGAGAACAGCTTGTCCTTTTTCCTTTTCTCTGTATATTATTTCTCATTTGCAGGAACCAACTTTACACGAGTGGATGTAAGCATGTCTCTATTTCCTTTTCTCTGTATATTATTTCTCATTTGCAGGAACCAACTTTACACGAGTGGATGTAAGCATGTCTCTATTCTCGCGCTCTTAAGTGTCAACTTGATGAAATCAGGATAACTCTTTTAAGTATAAACTAAGATGAACTTAGCTGGTAAGTTGGAAAGTCCTTTTAGCAACTAATGATTGATAATAATTTTTTGACTTAGTATCGTGTTGTTTTCCCATTGTCCAATTTTTTAGCTGATGTTTGTCACAACACACTTGACCTTTTGCTCTTGTGGGTATTGAATTGATTGTGGGTTATTAACTGATCAAGATTTACTAATGCCCCCTTGGAAAGATGTCCAAGCCAATTTCCACAGGCTACCCGACATATCTAATCTTTTCACAGCTTATCCTTAGCTTGAAGTGCCCGCAAGTCACCTGTCAAAGAAAAACAAATCATGATCTTTACCAAACTAAAACAAAAGGTTAAAGAGAATAAAGATCAGCCAAAGAGGTAAGCTTAAGAGATAGCCCTAAGTGTTTAGTCTAATGATTAAATCTAGTGCATTAATTTAATGAATTCAATTTCTTATTAAAAAGGGGGATTGTGTGTAGGTCTCGATTCATTTAATGTTTTCCTATTCAGATGCTTCGGTTAAAAAACAGAATGGCCACTCTGAGGAAGTTATTTTATGGAAGATTCTTCTTTTTGGAGTTTACTTGCAAGCCAAATATATCAACAGAATGCACACAAGTTGATGCAAATGTTGAGAATACAAGTAATTTTCCTACCCCGGAAAACCAAACACATGTTGCCTCTCTTTTAATTAAGCTAAGTATTGGTCGGTATTGATTATTGGTGTTGCATTTTTAAGTGATGTAATATGAAAAATGGTATATGTATTTGAAACTCTAATTGGCAAGGGCTGGAAATCTTCTTATTTTTTACTTAATTTATCACATTTATTCGTATTTATGTAATTTGATTTATTATAAACTCACGGTGACTCGTCTGTCTTTCCACTAAGTAATTTGGAGTAGTTTAACAAAGCTAAGATGTCTTAAAGTTTCTAACTTTGTTGGTTCTTGCGGTAACTGGGGAGATTAAAGAGATTTTCTTTTCTGGCGCAACTCTGGTTTGTTAACCTTCAGCTTCAGGGTTCAATATTTAATATGTTTTCAAGTCTGAAATCTGAATTGTTATGGACAGTTGTCTGTGGCTTTCGCTTTCTTCTTTTCTCCTCAGGGGCCTACCCCATGTCGCTTTCTTTTCAAGCAAACTTGGATAAGCAACCCCCCCACGTCTTCTGCTTCCCTTCATCTATTTCTGTAGGTGGAATAATTAATATAACCCAAGTCCAGAATAGGCTAAAAGATGAGACCTTTAGCTTTAGGCCACACTGCTCACCGTGTTTTGGCCACTTGGCTCGAATTTCTCCAAATCTACACAACAGTCATCAGAAGTGAAAAAAAAGTAAAAAGAACCCAATAGAAAATTGGAAAGAAATATCCAAGGGGACCTATCAAGCAAGGCATCCATCTTCGCGGTTGTGGGTCCCATTGGACCACCCATGGATTGACACATTCATATTTATCTTCCTCTCCTTGACATCTTGGGTCTTATACTCCATAGAGCTAGAGGACACCATAGTGGTGGCCTTGGCTCTAACGACTTATGAAAATCACACGCTTGACTACATCAAAAGATCCCTTGTTTTGATCATTAACTCAACTTCATATACAATATACAGAGAACCTTTTGCATATATGCGTAAAGACCCTTATCTTCGATCCAGTTCAATTCCGTAAATTTCTGCTAAAAGATGGATCTTGATGAGTGGGAACTACTGCCCCGTGAGGGATTTCGTGATTATAGAGAAGATGAAGAAAAGGGGATTATAGGAGGAATCAAACGTAGCTCCAGTCCGAAAACTGTCTTTAACATGAACTACTTCGTGTGCCCATCTTCACCGCCAAGAAGTTCAAGTTCAGTGCCTAACCATCTTGCTCCAGTTCCAATCCAGTTGGAACCAGCGAGTGGTAGGGACCCTGATGATGAGTTGTCTAAAGGAGGAGTCACCATGGTACCTATTGACATAAGTAAGGTGGTTCCTTCCATGATCATGCCAAAAGTCAGGGCTACTAATATAGGATCGAAAGAAGCTGATCAAGATCCGGCTTCTCAAGTTTTCTTCAAGAAAATGAAGGAACACGAATTTGTCGACATGAAAAAATTGGAGTCTCCCAAGTCTCCTACCAAAGGTTTTGCCCCTCCTCAGATCGAGGCCTATAAAGGCGAGACCTTGAGTTCGCCAAGATTCAAGAACCAGAAAGAAGATACGGAAGAAGAGGCTACGTGGGAGGAGAGTAGCGAGGGCTTAAACATATGGAAGTGGAGCTTCACTGGGATTGGTGCGATTTGCACGTTTGGTATTGCTGCTGCTGCAACCATTTGTGTCATTATTCTGGGAAGCCACCAAAAGAACAGCCACCAGAATCAGAATTTCAGGATCCAGATTTACAGTGATGACAAGGTTGGTAAATCACTGAAAGTTCTTTCCTTAATTTTCCTTTCCTTTTCGCGTATTCATGATCACATTCTTAGGTCATGTTTCTGAAATTTTTAAATGCTATCAGTTTGTTTTCTTGATCACGTAGAGTTTGAATAGAAGTTTTCGAGTAATAAGTTTGGAACAGCATCTCTACTAGTTAGACTCCACATTTTAACGGGATTTCTGAGTAATAACTTGCTCTATTTGAAGTTTTGGGGTTACTTGTGAGAGATTGTATTCCTTGTAACAAAATCTTCAGACCAGGTACATGTACATAAGGTCTCCCAATCAAACATGAAGTGGCACATAATTCTTATTTCTCATTTTGGAAACTCTTCTTATTACAGAGGATAAAGCAAGGGGATCGCCAACCAACAAGATTGAACGAAGCAATTTCAACAGCAAGAGGCGTTCCAGCTCACATAACTATTGGTGGGTACTACAATGGTCTTTAGAACAATAGCCTTCTCTAAGAAAAGTCCCAATTCTCGCTGCCAATTGGAGGATACGCTAAAACTATATGGATGTTTGTGTATATTCTCATGGATCCTGTTTGTATTGTAGATTCTATATAATATAGAGAGTAATTTGGTATCTTACTGGGGTGCCTCACAATTAGCCCCAATAATTGAATGTTCAAGTAATCAAACGGTCCCCCAATATGAGTTGGGAATTATTCAGTATCTTGTTCTTGTTTGGTTGCATTTGGTATTTTCCAGTCATTGATTTTGGTACTAATCTTGCATAATGCAAACATATTAGCTTTGGATCATCTCATTTGCTTGATCATCTAGAGAGATATTCTTTAACACGAAAAGAAAAGCATTGATACGACAACCCAAACATCCAAACAAAAGAGATTTACTGAGTGCTGACCCACTTTTGACTAAGTGACACATTGGTTGATAGACAATAGTGGTGACACTACAAACTCATGATTTGAAAGCCCTGTTTGTCGGTCGTGTAGGATCACTACTTTGTTCTTCACATGCAAAGGTGCCTTAGACGATGGAATCAAACAAAAACAGACACGGAAAAGTTTCGAAAAGGCTTTTAATACATCTCACAAGGATTATGGTGAAACTCTTTACTCCGCAGTGATTCAGGCCAAAATACTCCCTCCCACAGCATATAGTTGGCTCTCTGGTGAACACCGACCGACCAATATTGAAGAACATTACTTCACTTGCAGGTGCACCGTAGAATTAAACCAACCCATTTGTTCTGTAAGTTCATATCTTCCTTCCTGTCCATGAATTATATGAAGTACCCAAATCCATTAGTCCAAACTGCTCATCTACAACAGGAAAACTATAACTGGAACGGAAAAAGTTCGCAGTATAAAAGTTAGATCAATGGCTATCATCTGCTTACTCAAATCCAACAATGTACAATCAACAGTAGTTCTGAATTTGTGAGCAAACGCTTGAAAAATAATTAGATCAAGCCTCAGAATTGCAGAATGTCAGCAAGACTCATTGAGTCATTCAGTCCCGAAAGATGGTGTTTTAGTGACTGATTTCATCATCGGCAATAGCTCAAAATAATCGAAATGAAGAATAATAAATCAACACGACAAAACCTGGCACGAGATTCAACAAGTAAACAAAATCATGACTTTCAAGAACTGTATATCACATTAAGCAAAGAGGCTCCATGCTTTACAATATTTTACCAAATCAACTTGCATTCCCAACTTTCTCGTTAAAGTTAAATAAGCAGGCATCGTTCCTTTTGATTACACGTACTTCAAAATATTCCCAAAAAAAAAGACCAACGTGCCAAATCTACCAATTCACCTGTAAGTAAGGATCAGAAAAAAGTTTATCGCCTAACCCTCAAACAGATTCCTGAGTTAAACCCTCTTAGTTTGGACTCTGTCGGGACCGGATGGCATTTACAAAATTTTGCACCTTCCGGTTTTTATGAGGGTACTTACCACAAGAATCAGAAAGGCTTGAACAGACAGGAAACATCGAAACCTATAGAACAATCTAGACATAATGAAGTCAATTTTTCCGACTGAACATCCTAAAAAATCAGACTAGCAGATGCAACAAATTCAATACTGGAAGAGCTGACTTAGAGAGCATAAAAAGACATAAAATCTTCGAATCAAACTAGGAAAGGAACGTTGAACTAAAGTTCCTCACCCTCAAACCGATTCAAATAGTTTACGCCTCTGTCTGAACCAAAAGGGGGCTTTTAAGTTTAAGCCTTTTGGTTATTCGGAGGCAATTGTCTAACACAACACACACACATTCCATTAGTAATAAAACATAGTGAAATTGAGGACAAGTTTAAAAAGTCATAGCTGATCAATGTACAAGGCTGCTTGGGGGACAGACGATGAAGTAAAGGAACAAACTGACCCCTCAAAGGCCTTAGGAACAAAAAGGATTCCCTTTTGATCCAAATTAATATGTGCCTCCTAACTAAGCCAGATCGAATATGTAAAGATTCAAACGGCTACTCAAAGAGGCAGTTTTATTGGATGAGAACTGAACAATTGAAGATGCAAGGTGAAGAAGAGATTGTTGGCGTGGCCAGGGGATTCTAGAAACACACTGAGGCGTAAGGGCTAAGAGATTGAGAGTCTAGGGCTGTACAAAGCACAGTAGGGTTTTAAGATTGGGGTTTGCCGTTTGCGTTTAGGGTTTTCCATTGCTGGAAGTACCAAATTACTGAAGTACCCTCCAGATGCCGTTTGGACTTTTGAGCTCACTGGCGTTTTCTGGCCCAACCCTCGCCTCTGATGTCCTCTTCCTCGTTGCTTCGTTAATAACTAAAGGCACTAAAACAAAATAAATATTATTCGAATTTGAATTTATCCTTTTTTCAACAAAAAATGAAAAAAAAAATTAAATTACTTAATATGTAAAAAAAATAATTTTTAATTTTTCAAAAAATACTTTCTTTTAAAATTTAATAAAAAATAACGATAAAATGTTTGCAACATAAGCGTTACTTACAGACTAAGTAAATGCACAAGCTTTTAAACCAAAATTTTATTGATTAAATATGACTTAAACTAATAATATATTACAATCATTTTAAATTATGAATTTAACTCAAATTTAATTAATCTTGGTTAATTGTAAGAGTTGATATTTGATTAGTTATGTAAAATATTTAGACCGCATATGTTTTACCGTAATTTTATAAATAGAGTTGTCAAAAATAAAAATAAAATTATAAAAGAATATAAAACAAATCTAAGTGGAAAGAGTCCTTATAATTTAACACCGTTTTTCTTAATACGAAAGAGCAAATTTGAACCTTGATTGGTGGTTTCTTTAGGAAATGTTGTGCAAGGTGTCTCCATCGCATGAATGTGTATGATTACACTTGATGTTGAAACATTATGAATGATGAGGAAACCTTCTTTAATTATTTCTGTCGTCTCTTTCTTCGATCATCAGATTTTATTTTTGGTTCATAAAGGATTTATTAACAAGAAGAGCAAAGAGAATCAGGAAGTCGAAACACATTCATAGCATGGGACAAGATAGCCTTCACAACAGTCTTAATTACTAGTTTCAAATCATCGAATGAAAGCAAATTGTTCTTCCAAGAATTTAATGCTTCAAAAACTTGTCTTTGATGCAATCGAAGATGTTCAGCTCAAAACACCCATTAAATAAAGAGGGGCGGGCCTATATAAGTATTGCTGCTATATCACTGCTGCATGCACGTAATAACCAAGATGGGACATCTTAATAAAGAGTAAGAATTAGGGCTAAAGAAATCAAAGACTTCCCTAGATTAATTTCCAAATTACAAGCGTAAATAAAATGTTGAAAGATTATTTTAGATGAAAAGAACACCTGATGTCAGTGTTGGAAAATTGGGACAAGATTCAATCCCAACTACAACGAAATAATTAATAATTTTAATTTTAATTTCTCAAAAATTAATATCATTTTAATTCTATAAAATGATAAATCACAATAAAATATAAATCTTAATTTATACCTTATTTCAAAGCCTGATCATATTCTTGTCATATCCCTCTAATTATTTATGAAATCGATCAATCTCAACTACTATAGTCGCATAAGTGTTCGACCTCTAACAATATTCACATAACAGGTTAAGAAAATTTTGCAACTCTTACAAAGAAGGTTAAGCAACTCTTACAGAGAGCTTAATTATATTTATAATAAGTTTTAGACATTTTACTAATCTAATTGAAATTAAATTATAATGGCAGTTAAACTTTAATTAGAATTATAAATAGTTTTAATAAATACCAATTATGCCCAAATTAAATATCCCTTATTTAATCATAAAGTTTCTTAAACTTTACATTCAAGTCTAACTTGATTAAAATGTTGTGTTTTCTTCAACTTGTTTTTTTATGTGAAACATATTAGATTCCCAAATATGGTGGCAATGTATACAAATTATAACTTTAAATCATATTTAGGATTATATAAACTGAACTCCTTTAATTTATCTTTAATTCTCTAATTAAACAATTTAGATTCATAAATCAAGATTAATGTCTAGCAACGCATCATGATTATCCAAATATTTAAGAATGTCAAAGTTGTTTTGACTAATCTTTCTGTGCATGATTTTTTCGTATAATTCAATCATTTCTCCATACAATGTTTTGATTAGACTGTAACGTCCCAAATTAGGGGTTAGAATATTAAAGAAATTTAGAACGAATTATGTTTGTTATTTGCTTATTAAATATTTGCTTAAATTGTGCATAAGTATTTTGGCATGCATTCATGGCAT
>JAOTIZ010000002.1:10234269-10246351 GCA_027123425.1 Erythroxylum panamense | reverse complement strand
ATTCCTTAGTAGTGACATTTTTTTAAAAATATTTTAATACTAATTAATTAAATATGATTAATTAGTTAAAATCTAATTAGTTAATTAATTAAAAAATAATTCATTCATTAATTATTACAAATCAACAACTATCAATAGTAATGATAATCATTCCTTACTCTTAACCAACTATTATAATTATAATGATAATATTCATTTTCATTTATCACCATATTTATTTCCATTCCTATTACAATTCTTTCATGCTAACCAACCGCTCCCTTAATGTTTTTAACCTTATGAATGCCTATTTCCATTTTTTATGTTCTAAATGTCAATCGAGGTATTGAAAATGTTGACTTAAAACTAATGTTTTAAAACGAGACTAGATTTTAAACCAGTAAAACAAAAGATTTAAAATTGAAAATGTTTAATCAATATTAGATTATCATAAAATCAGATGAAGATTAAATACTATTAAAATTTTTGAAATCTAATTAAAAGATATTGTCTTTATCTATAATTTGAAAATTAATTTAAAATAAATTGTTAAATAAACATTAAATGATTTATTTTAATTTGTAGGAACTTAATTGTTTAAAAAAATTCACTGATTAATTAATAAATTAATCGATTTTAATAGCAAAAATTATTAAAATATATCAAGATAAAAAGTTAAAAACTGAAAAAAAAAAAAAGAACTACTCAAAATTTTTTACCATTAAGCACATCAAATCAATTAAATTTGTTAATTATTGCCTAAAACAGATGTTATTGTTGAATACGAATTTAGTTTCCGATCATACCATTTTGCAAGTAAATGAATAAGGCCCAATTAATTGCAATGGATCTCTAAAACCCAATTATTGACCAGCAAAGCTCAACAAGGAGGACTCGGCCGGTTAATCACTTTGGGCTTAAAAGGATAGACCAGCACGGCATTGCTATCAAAGTGAAATAACACCGTCGATCTTCAATCCTACGGTTACAATAATCTTCAGTTATTTTATCACACCCAGGAGGGGAATAAATAGGCACAGAACAGGGAGAGATGGAGGAAGAAGAAAGAAAGCAGAGGAAGACGAAGCAGAAGAGGGGGAAAAAAAAAACCGGAAGAGGCTTTAGAATACTTTGTGAAGGGGGTAATAAAGAAAGATAAACGGAGATAAAAAGAAAACAGTCTGCAACCATTTCTCTTAGCACAACCAAATTCAACAAGAATTTGAGAGAGAGAATTGTAGCTCTTAGTTTGTGCAGAAACGATCTGGGGTTTCTTCTTGTTTGAGAGATTTTACTTGTTCTCTACCCGCAGAGATTGTTTCTGTTCAAGAGACTTCTTCCTAATCATGCAATTGTCTCATGGTAAGACTCTTTTTTCCTCCTCCCCTCATTTCTCTTCTCTCTTCTTTGTCTCTGTTTCTCTCTTTTCACAGAGGTATTCCAATGACAAGTAAAACCTTTTATTTGTCTGGTGCACTCGTAGATCTTCTTGTTAGCCACACAATTCTCTCCAGTTTCAAGTTTTATCTTTCTCTTTGTTGATTTTTATCATTCTCAAGTTGAATATGAAGCACCGGCCAGGTCCTCTCAGCAATCTATGTCTTTCATCTTCTTAAAGATCAAACTTTTTCGTTTCCGTTCTTTGATTCTCACTTCTGGGTCTTTCTCAATCTACTCGTTTCTTCGACTCTAAAGTCCGATTCCGTTGATTTCCAAATCTGGGTCTTCTACATGTTTGTTGTCAAATCTTGGTCATTTGCAAGTGTATTCATTGTTTTCTATGGCGGAT
The DNA here is from genome assembly GCA_027123425.1 of Erythroxylum panamense. NCBI lineage: Eukaryota > Viridiplantae > Streptophyta > Magnoliopsida > Malpighiales > Erythroxylaceae > Erythroxylum > Erythroxylum panamense. The sequence continues at coordinate 10,244,583 of JAOTIZ010000002.1, read as the reverse complement.
TCAGTTTTGTGTATCCCCAATTCCTCACTTTTCCTTGAGTCACTTCTAGGTGGTCTTAACCAACTCATCTCTCATGTATCCTTATCTCGAGTATTGGCCATTCCAACGATTCTAACTTCTGGACTGGTTTCTGTTTTTGGTGTTTTCCGTTGGCAGATATGGAGAAAGACGATAAAGACCAGAGAGCATGTAAGACATTAGAGCCTGAATTCTTCTTGCAGTGGGGGAACAAGAAGAGGCTTAGATGTGTGAGAGTTAGAGATCCTCGAATTGTCTCACAGAGATCCGATGGTATGTTTCGGAGGAAAAGCACATCTGGGATTGATAGGTGTGTGGTCTCTTCCACCACTGAGAAAGAAGCTTCTCATCGTCTTCAATCCAATCGCCTTACAAGGTGAATTAATTTGTCTTTTCTCTTTCATCTTTTCTTCTGTTGGATTGGTTTGCTGCGAGGACAAAATGGGAAGAAAACAAAGAGGGGTTCTAAGCTCAGCTCTTTGCATTCTTTCTGGGTCCTCTTTTGTGTTTTTGCTTCGTCTTTATGTTCACTTTGGTATTGGGTGGTCGTGTTTTCTGGGTTTTTTTCCTTTCCTTTTTCTCTCTCTAATCTGTTGTTTCTCTCTTCTTTTCTGAGAAACCAAGCAGATAATTGAGAATTCCTTGAGAGAAATAAAATGACGATGGAAAGTTGTTGTTATTTTCTGATTGGTTCCTCAGAAGGTTGAAATGTCATTTTTACCCTTGTGTACCCCAATATTGCTTCTTTCTCTTCTCTTCCATCCACCAAACAGACAATTTAGACTTCCAATCAAAACTAGTAAAAGGTTGGAAGCTTTCCTGTTAATCTTTTGTATGGTTGATGGGAAGGGATTAGGAACTAAAAATGAAATCTTTTGACTTAGATTTGTAAAATTTTAGTTTTTATCATTACCCTTCATTTTCTCACTTTTCCGTCCGGGATTTTGTTAGATCCCAGGTGATGAAGATTCTGGGGCGTAGCGTAGTCATCTTTTTCCTTGAAATCTTGATTTTAGTGATTTTTTTTATTCAGGAATTCGGAGGCAGCCATCCTCCGGTCCAGTTTGACCGAGAACCGGAAATCAACGGCATCGCCGGAGAAGGAAGACCGATATTACACCACAAGAGGGTCAGTGGTTCTAGAAGAGAACGGGAAAGTTGGGATGGAAGGCAATAATGGAGAAGAGAAAGGACATGTGTGGCCAAAGCTGTATATAACTTTGTCAAGCAAAGAGAAAGAAGAGGACTTTATGGCTATGAAGGGGTGTAAGCTTCCTCATAGGCCCAAAAAGAGGGCTAAGATCATTCAAAGAACTCTACTTGTAAGTTTCTTCTTCTTCTTTATGTGGGGGAACGGAAAATGGCAGAAAAATCTTCTTTTGATTCTTATTTATTTATCGTGTTTTATTTGTTGGTGGTGGGTGGACAGTTGGTGAGCCCGGGGGCATGGCTGACTGATATGTGCCAAGAGAGGTATGAAGTTAAGGAGAAGAAGAGTGCTAAGAAGGTGTGTGCATCTTTTCTGCCCAGCCCACATGTGAATCTTGATTAATAATAATCCGTTTCGCTCCCTTATCTTTGATAGTCTGAATCATATGGTTTTGTTTGTATGCTTTGCAGAGACCAAGGGGGTTAAAGGCGATGGGAAGCATGGAAAGTGATTCAGAATGAAGGACTTCTGCTTTTTCCTTTCTTTTAACAATGGCGGGATTAATGTATTTTCTCTTAAAATTTTTTAGAATTAAATTTCTTTTTTTGTTTTTTTGGGTTGAGGGGTTGATGGTAATGCTGGGATCTTGCTGGCATTATCTGCCTTTGTTGCATTGTAAAAGTTTATTTTAATGAAATTAGAGAAGCAAAATTTCTCTGATACAAAATTAAAATATCCAACAGTCATATGAGGTGGACATCGAGTCCTTTCGATTTTCGCCTTACCATTTTTATTAAATTCTCGGATTCCTAATCCTGGCAAGTTGTTGACTGAAATTGGATTCCAAGTCAGTGGAAAGGTTTTTTGCAATCTTCTTTCCAATAATGGGCAAAGTTGATGTGAAAAATTTTCCATGGCATGAACAACCATATGGTCAAAGACGTTTTTGTGGAAGATGAAGGATCCTCACGGCAATTGATGGAGCGCTCCTGACAACCCTGCCGGTGTCTGCCAAAAGCCTTTAGCCAGGCTTGGCAGGGTATGCCGCTTAATCTGCTTGGATACTATCGCTCAAACCGCAGCCAGGAGTGAAGAAAATACGTAAAATGACTCAATATTGAGGTGTGATTCAGCATCAGAAAGACTTCATAAGCACGTGATGCGTATACCAAGCATTAAAATTTTCAGACGGTGAGAAATACTTTGAAGAATCAGAGGTTCGGAAAGAGCCAAGCCAACTAGAAATTTAGACATAGCTCTCATGGCATGTAGGTCGACGCGGAATCTCCTCATATTGAACTGTAGCAAATCGGACATACCAATAACTTACCTAACTTCATATGTGCAAGTCCTCACTAGCTCCAAAGCTAAGATGAGAAACCAACAAAACACCATCTAGTTCACTGTTTGCTGACAAAAGAGAAGGCCAGCGGAGGAGTGGCATCTTTGTTTACATTGAAATTTGAAAATATAAACAAAATAATAGATAATTATTATAATATCATCCCTTGTATATGAATTTTCAATCATCAAACGTAGAGAAATATTCGTGCATTTATGCCAAGTAATTAGATGTTCATTTTGAAACTAATTAGAGGTAATGAAAACATCACACCCGCAAAAAATAATGAAATGGGCCTTTTTCCAACAATAAAGCAAGTTGTGTAATTGGCTAATTACGTTTACGAACCAAGTTCTAAAGAATTAAGGGAAGTTTCATATTCATCTCCTTCCCAGTAGGGCTTTAACCTGTAGAATTGATGAGAGGAACTTATCTTCTTACTTAAGATTGGAAAGAAAAGTTGTAATGTAATACAAGGTAACAGGTTTAAAATATTAGGAGAATTAGAGAATCAGTGTAAAGCAGTCTTCTCAACAGAATCATCTCAAGCAGCTGAACTATAGGATATATGCCTTTGTTTCAGACACATGCTGTGGTTAAAGATTGCCAATGCATCCGGATCCGGTGCTGAGTTTTGGGCAGAAATTTCTGTTCTCAGAGTATGGCAGGGTTGATTAGTGATCATGCAGAAATCCTTTCTCCTCCAAAAAGGACACCACTTGCCCTGCCATGGCTGCAGGTGTGGGACACACTCCATCTCGCTCTTGCAGTTCTATCTGCATATAATGAGAAATAACTTCAGCGCAAAATTACAGGGAAAAAATGGCGAAGATTAGCAAGCATTCTCTTGGAACCCTTCCAAATTATAAGACACTACTGCAAAAATAGTACTCTATGATTAGGGTGGAGTTCAATCGGTTGCATGCCTCACAATTCAGAGGGGGTTCATATGGATCATCAATGCCAGTAAAACCTGCAATCAAGACAAAATTCAAGCATACATTCAATCAGTCGTGATGTAGGCAGCATATGGCAATATACATAATTTGTGATGAGTTTTGCAGCTTCCCAACATTGTTGCGTAACTTAGCAAAGAGTTTTAACAATGTAACAATTGGCAATTTGGCCTAGTCAATGGGTTTGTCTCAGTTTGGGTGGAGAGCAATAATGGGAAGAAGATCTCGTTCATTGATAAGAAAGCCACAGGTAAGGGATTTTTTAGGCAACCTTTGATCTTTCCACTACGAGCTAGCTTGTAAAGGCCTTTTGCATCTCTTGACTCGCACAATGATAGAGGCATGTTCATGAAGACCTAGACAGATAAAACTAATTACGGTTCATCTTCACAAATGAAAAAGAAAAAAAGCAATTCTTATTAAGTTCCAATCAAGAAGAAACTTACCTCAATGAAATCTGAATCTGGAAGCATAGCCCGACAAGCATCTCGGTCTTTTCTATATGGTGATATCAGACTGGCAATGCAGATCAAACCTGCATCTGCAAAGAGCTTTGATACTTCACCTAAATCAAATAAAGATGAACATTTCAGTTAAACTGACACAAACACATTTGATACACGCCATATAACAAAAACTAGGTTCAATACCATTGTACCAATGTTCAAGGCATATTCTGCTAGGCTAGTTGCATTCCAAGTAGTGGAGAGGGCGAGTAATTCTCTTTCTTTACACAAGTGACGTGCCAGATTAACTAATTCAGTACTTAATTGTTTTATGGAAACAACAGCTTACTTATGCATTAATGTAGTTTCAGCTCCGAAATAATATTATTACTTCCATTGGAACGCTATCTAACACAAGTTAAGAAAAATGACATTAAGCCTACAAATATAAAAACCAGTACACAAAGCTGCAGCAGGTTCAGTATTTGTGGACCAGTTCAACAAGTAAGCTTCAACTTCACAAAAGGGAAAGTCAGTACACTTCTAAAAGATCTCTTCCCCTGAGCAGTTTCCAACACAATAATTTGCTAAACATAGATACCAAACAGAAAGTGGGAACCATATCTCTACTCTTTACAAAGTAACACTGGAACTAGCATCTTAACTCACCACATCAGATTAGAGGCTGTAAAATATACCACCAGAGAACACCCACCAAAAGATACAAGTAAATGAACAAAATCAGAAAACAAGACAATAATAAAAGGCCCAGGATCATTGGACAAATTGGTAGAAGAATCTCATTGATATAAGAATAAAATTGGTTGAAGAATCTCATTGATATAAGAACATACCCAAAATTCTTCTTACACTGGATACAAGGACCAAAGTTATTGATTGCTTCTGATCCACAAGCATGCATACTCAGGATGCAAGACACGATTTGCATTTTTAACATTCAAGAAAAAGTATCCGATCACACTTCAGTAAAAAACTCATAAAGCAAATAGTTATTGGGAATTTACTTTGATGGATATCTAAAACAAGCACTATGACGCATCTGCTTTCAGCAGCATTGTACTTACCGACCCTACGTATGTTTTCAGTTCGATCTTCAGCACTGAAAGCCAGATCCTTGTTGAGTCCATGCCGAAGATTGTCTCCATCAAGAACGTAGGATAGCCTTCCCCTAGAATACAGTTCCCTACTTAGGGAGCATGCTAGAGTGCTTTTTCCTACAGAAATAACAAAAACCTTGATACAGTTGCAGAGTTGCAAAAACCATAGTAGGATAAGAGTTGATGAGTTCCCAAACAAATTGTGATGGAGATGGTAATAAAAGAGGCATTCTGAAAAGTCCAGCATTTGTTCATTACAAGAGTTAGCCCACTCTGTTGTGAATTGGTGGGAGTTTGAACTCAATTTGTATCCTTTACATACCATAAATCTCTATCATTAGTCAGAACAATACAGCCAACTATATAATTGCATACTGAAGCTGAAAAAACTAATAACCCTCCAGATTTTCCTTCATTTTAATTTTTAAAAATCAAACATGTTTTTTTCATTTCAAAACGCACATCCTTGTTTTTCCTGCAGTTGAAACTCACATCATCTACCATATCAATGCATCTTTTGGTATAAAGAGATCAGAAATATATATAAACATCACTCTTCTTGCGTTAATCAGAATTCTGACCCTAGGAAGGTACTCCTGCCTTCTTTAACATCAGACCAAACCCCTGATTGGTCAAAAATCAAAGACTTATCCCTGGTAGATTATATAGCATGTTATTGCATTTTTTGCCTTCGAAAGTTGGGAAGTAAGATATATATATGATATCTAAGTTAGACGGTATACGCCCGTAGTCTCTTTTTAGATATTTAGAGACTAAAGCTGTAACTTGTTAGAATTGCAGACTCTTCTTGTCATTATAATGAGCAAAAAAACATCATAAGAATGTTGGAAACGAACTAAACGTGCAATAATTGTAAATGCTAAATGTCTTGTTTCATTTCAGGGCAATCCGTACAATATGGCAACATATACCTGATCCACTAAGGCCTGTAATCCACACAACGCAGCCCTTCTGATTAAGCAATTTCTGTCTTTCAGTCTTCCCAACTGGACATTCCTGCCAAAATATATTTGTCGAATTTCCAACCGTAGACATTGCCGGCTCTTGATGTTTAATAAGAATCAACTCAGTGCAGGCTACAAAAGATTGTATCAAGTTAAAACAGAGAAAATAGAATGGCAGGAAACAGCCCCTTTGGCAGTGATGTTTGATTATTTATAGCATGGGGATAATCGAGAAGAAATCAACTTCTGAAAGCTCAGAAGTTCTGTCAGCCTCCATATGTTCCCCCGGTTCAATTGATTTAGCTTTTATAAGATTTCTTGGTTACCTCTAGGTCTTCTCTTTTCATATCATAAACAATGTATAAGGAAAAACATTTAACCTACACGCCACGCCTGATATCTCCATCTAAGTGAAGTAAGTATCAATAATCTGTAATGAAGTTACGTAAATATGGTTTTTCAAGACCATTTGGTCATGCAAATCCAAAATTTTCAACCTTACAGCCAAACCGAATTACCCATTAACCAGGAAAGCAATCCAACGCCAAAGATAGCTAACATTTCCAAAAAGAACATAGCTTTTTTGTTGGTTTCTTGTTATGAATAAAACCCAATGCTGACATGAGTTGCAACTATAAATTAACAACAGCAGACGATAATAATAGTGACGGTGAAGGTGAATGTGAAGGTGAAGGTGTGCCTACAATATCCAACATCACATTAAAAAAGGGGTACGTTCGTTCCAAGCTTAGAAAGTGATATTCATACTTGAAACAGATAAAAAGAACAAAACAAGCATAAACCACAAACCAAGAGAGACGAATGAAATTACCTTTTCGATACACTTGGTTAACGTGGTCTGTATTATTGGAAAAAGAGGAGGAGACGATACAGTAGAGAGAAGGAAGGCGTGGTATTACGATGATGACGTTGTGAAAGCAGTTCGTAGAAATACGGAGGAAACGAGGGCGTAAAAAGAGGAGCCATGAATGCCTCCTCTTTCATCTTCATTTGTGTCATCGCGTGTCACCCTCATGTGTTTGATGTGCTTTCATTCATTCTCCACTATCTATATTTTAGAAAGTGTAAGGATTTCTATAACTAAATTCTAATAATAATTTAACTTTTTTTAAATATTTCTCAAAATATATGGTAATTACTTTTTAAAAAAAGAGTAATACTGAAACCATAAAGCCTTTTTTTTAATTTATGAGGTGTTTTAAAAAGGTTTCAATTATAAGAAAATATTTTTAAGTCATCTATATCTAAACTAAATTCCGCTCAAGTCAGGTAGGTCTCTTGCAGGAGGCAAAGTTCTGATCCTAAATTTTAAACGGTTGCATACATAAAGATGATTCAAACTCGTAATCTCACTTAAACTAAAAGAGCCTCTTAGCAACTCATCTGCGTCCTAGAGTTTGAAACCATAAAGCTTTAGTGATAAAAACTGGACATTTCTTCCCCCTTTCAATGTTCCCAGTAGTTGGGACTAGTTGCGGAGAATGTAGGTGCCATTGGAATTGGATTTTACTTGCTGACATACTTGAGGCGTTGGGATTTCATAGATGTACCTACCTATCCAATTTTACTTATTTTTGAGCTGATTACTGATAAAAATTGATATAAGAAAAAGGCTGGCTTTAACTTGCAAATTCTAATTTCATTAGGTTTAGACTTAGACTTGAATATAAATTTTATTAAATCAAAACTCAAAATTAAGTTTGACAAATTTTGAAGGATTTGATCATACATGACCAAACTCAAAATCAAGTTTAAGGTTAACTCACGTCAGTGATAAGTGTCGTTGATGGTGTAATGAGATGATTTTGAACTGCAAATTTCACAAGTTTATGAGTGAATCTCCGTTAACTTTTGGAGGTTTGATAATTTAGATAAATATGCCATGTTTCTGGGGTTGGTGGCTTGGTGGGTTTACTGTTTGGACTACATAATGTCAACGTATTGATTTGCATTGCAGAAATGACAGGATATCCTAAAACTGGAATCTGATCCCTTTGAAATCATTTGGAATCACAATTCTTTAACTAGTAATTTCGTAACCTTTCATTTACCAAGTGCTAGTGATCTACATTTGGATTCTACACTGCCAGGTGCAAATAATTTTCATGGCAAGAAGTAAATTAGATTAACAAGTCTCAGAAAATGCCTGAACAAGAAGCTCAATCCATATGAAGCTTTGGTCAACCCGGTTCCCAAGATTCCAAGGGATATCCATTTATGACAGAAGATGGAAGGAATCGTAATTGGCAAGCTAGTAGGTTATACTTTGCAGCATATTTTGACAATCTTCTGCAATAATAAAGGTAAAAGAGTTATCTTCTGACAGACTCCAGTTTCTCCCTTACCAAACAAGAAATGGAAAAGTTATGAGCCTCCACTGATAGTACAACAACAGGTTGCTTACAGAGAGAAAATTAGATACAGGAGGGAGAAAAAACAATACAGCACGCCCAAAGATCAAAGAATCCTACGAACTCTTGATTTTATCATTATCATTCTTCATCTCTTTCAGATTCCTCCACAAGTACCTTCCACTAGCCATGTCCACAAATACCCAGAATCCATTTTGAACAATCTGCAACAGCCCAGTCAATCATCATTTCACAAAATTATTACGACTAACCCTAAAATGTAGCCTGTACGGCACCTGGCCATACATGACAACGATTTTTGATTTGTTGACAAAATTATTTCGACATCTCAGATCTAACTGATATATTGAATGCTCGATCTCTTATTTAATTGCTCGAAAGAAATTCAGAAGCACATGAATCTACATATAAATACCCAGAATGATGATAAAGTCAAACAATTGAAACATACCCTTTTGACGCTGAATCCTTGTTTCTCTTTTTTATCAGCCGCAGACAGATCATCGGCGACGACATTCTCAATCTCCGGCGACGAACGAACCGTCCTCCACGCAAAATACCCCGCTAAAATTGCAGAAAAGAACACCAAAAGAAACCTCAGAGGACACATACTCTTTCCAAGACACCGACCCCTTTTTGCCAGGTTCAATAATCCGCAGCAGGAGCAATCAAAAAGAGAGAAATTTGACTGCCCCTGGAGAGAGATTATAAGCTAAAGAGCGAAGCCCCCTTTGCCCTTGCTTTTTGGTTTCTGGTGATGGAAGTTTCTAAATGGTGAAGACAAGTCAAGAACGGCTCTACCTACTCTACGTGTTTTACATAGTCAGCCATGGCTTTAGTGGTTGTGACCTGTTCGCGATCAATTGTCAACAGTTAGGGTGATTATTTTGGAATTGTTAGTAGTTCAATTACAACTATCTATCTTATGGCTCAATTTGTCTACTCCATTATTTGTCCTTTTATAATGATTATGGTTGTCCCACTAGCTCGGCTGTCTTCCAATCCAATCCCAATTAGGTTAATATAATTTATAATTTATAATAGTTAATTCGTTATATTAGGTCAATTTCAATAATTAAAAATTCAAACAGTTAAAACTTTAAATTATAAATTAACTATAATTTATCATTATAATAATTGTTAATTCATTAAAAAAAATTCAACTTGTTCAATCGATTCAACTGTCCAATTTTTTCAATTTATTTTAATAACTTTCGTTGTTAATAACCGAACTGTTTATTAATTAATCGATAAATTTTTGTAAATTTATAAATTCTTATAAATTAAAATAAACTAAATAGTTTTTATTTAATAATCTCTTTTTCAATTAAATTTCAAATTTTTTGATGAGTATGGGTAATTTTCAATAATATTTTAAATATTTTAAATATTATTTAATCTTTAGTAAATTTTATGATATTTCAATTAAATTTTTTAAATCTTAAATTTCTTGTCTTATAAATTTAATTTTTGGTATAGTTTTTAAAACATTGATTAAAATATAAATAACAAGTTCAAATTTATTTTAATAAAAAAATTAAAGATTTGGAAGATTAATGTTTATTTCCATTTCCATTTTTGTTTTTGGTTTTTATTTTCAAATTCAGCAAAAAAATCTGTTTATTTAAGTTTTTGTTTTTGTTTTTGGTTTCTTTCAGTTTTCAAAAATTATGAAAACCATAAAAAAGTAGTTTTTATTTCATGTTTCTGTTTTTCTTTTCATAATTTGATTTACTATCATTTAAATATATATTATTGATTTATTTATTTATTAATAAAAATTATGAATAATTTAATTCAAGATTATATATTTAATAAATAAAATTAATTATCAATAAAATTATTAATAATTTAATTTTATAATTAAATTATATGTAATTAAAATTTAATAATTAATAATTAATATAATTAAATTTAAAATATATA
>JAOTIZ010000002.1:10214274-10226758 GCA_027123425.1 Erythroxylum panamense | reverse complement strand
TACACAAAATATATTCTTTAATCTTTTTTATTTTATCTAATTTTATACATTAATTAGATAAATATTGTCGTTTATAAGTATTTATTGTATATTATCTTTTTTCAGAAAGATTTTTTTTGGGATCCAAAATTTGATGTTGTAATTTATAAAATATGAGATAGGCAAGCTCGTACATATTATAGAAACTTTCTTGTTTCGATACTCAAGAATGGTGTACAACCACTATATATATCTAAAGAAATATGGAGTCGTTGATAACAGTATTGAAAATTACCCGAGGCAATATCCATTTCAGAGCACAATTTTGTCAACAAACGTGGAGGACCAGACGAAGAGAGCCTACCCGTACACACTGGAGGATCTTTGACCTACCAAGAGCATGCACTTTAATTTGTAAGTATCAAAACTTTGCACTTATATTCTAATTTTTGTACTTTGATGTATGAAATTTAAAAAAATATATATGTGCATTATGGAGAATAATAATGTTAAAAATGTCTGGTGTTATTAATGGTTATATTGTTGAGTTAATTTTTTTTGTCTAACATGGGGTATCTTATTGATAGTTTTATCTTATTAATAAAAATGGATTTGATAGAAATTGATATAAGATGGATAGAAAAAATCTAGTAAATGACAAAAGTACAAAATAGAGGGGTTATATATCATAAAAATATAGATGAAAATTTTATATATATCATAAAAATGAATAAATCAACTTTTTAAGTTAAATTTTTTTGTCTAACAGGAGGGTATACATAATAAAATTAGAGGAAAATTTTCCTACTTTTTTGTAAATTGTAATTCACTTATAACAATTTATTCTGATGCATGAAAAGTTTATGGGCAGGAATCCTACACCATGTCATCTCTTTTTGCACACTCATACCAAGAAACATGATGACGTGACCTTCTTCAACTCCTGATGCAGACAAGTTCATATATGTAAATCTATACTTTAATATTAGTTCTTAAAAAGTATCACTTATTGATATAAACAATTTTAATTATAGGACCAAATATAAGAAAGCATTGAACGACAGTATCATAACTCTGAAATTGTTGATGAGAGTCAGGCATACCTTGATGTAGTGGGTGGTAGGGATCATTGTCGAAGGATTTTCGGCTTAGGTTCATTTGCGAACACATGTTATTTAGAATCCTCCACATCCACTACAATTAGATCTAGTAGGCAGTCCACATCAAATGAGAAGTCCTCCAACTTGAGAACATAATAAAGAGGCTAGCAACTCAGTTGCAACAATTGATAAAGTACATAGCCTAACTCCGCAATGAGATGGATCGATGGAAGAGGAGGGACAATAACTCATCGTAGCAGTCAAAGCATCTACCTTCACCACCTGTATAAGTGAATGTATTTTATGTTTTGCTATACTTAAGTTTTATATAAATTCTTAATTTACAATTATTACAATGATTGCTTATTCGTTTACGTTTTAAGTTTTTATTATATTAACAATCAGAATAATGTTTACTTTATATTTATCAATCAATGTTATATTATTTGTAGAAGTTAAATATACAAAAAATCATAAGATTATGAACAAAAAAACTTGAGTAGGAAGTGAGAAACTGGAGTAGAAATTTATCAAAGTTAAATTTCCTGACAGAACTACAATATTTTGTTGTTAATTAGCGACGGAACGATAACTTCCGTCGGTAAAAATATCATTCCATCACTAATTAACGACGAAATAAATTAATCCGTTCATAAGTTACTGACAAAATATATCATTCCGTCAGTAAACATTTAGCGATGGTTAATGTTTCTGTCGGTAGTTTAGCGATGGAAACATATATATCTATTAGTAAGTTTAGCGACAGATATACGATTTATTGTCGGCAAATTCACCAACGAAATATTGAGATTTCGTCTGCAAAGTAGCGACAGAATTCTATAAATTCGTTGATAATTTTTTTTGAACTTACTCCGTCACTAATAGTAGCAACTGATACACAAGCTTCCATCGGTAATTGTCGTGGCTAAATTTGTTTCCAAACAGAAAAACTTTATTTTTCGTCGGTAATTTATGTTACAAAAATCTTTTTTCTTGTAATTAACTACACCAATTGATTGATTGTAGGACGTAAACCATCAAGAATTAAATTTAAATTTTTGGCAAAACTAAAACAAAATCAAAAGAGTCTAATTAGCTAATGGGATTAATTATTAGTGACTAAGAGTGTTTAAACTTTTTGAAAAGGAGAACTTGTAGTAATGCTTACCTTAGGAATGTCGATCAAGTGGTTGTCAAGTAAAGAAGGAATCGCACTTGCGTGACACAGTGGGAAGGTGGTGTGTCATGTGTGTTAGTGTTACGTCATAGATTCCTAGACGGGATTTCCTTCAATATTCTCCAGTTCCAAGTCTAGTTGCGTTAATCTATTCTCTTTATTTGCCTACCCTTTATTTAAACTAATGGGCAATTAATTACACATCTTCTATAGAAAATCTCAACCGTTTGAGTTACCGTACCCCGTTAAGTCTTTTTTTTTTTTAAGCCTCCTGTTTTATCAGGTTTTTTGTTATTTTGATACCTATTTTAAAAAGATTTTAATTATAAGAAGGTATTTTAAAATTATTCATTCTTAAACTAATTTCTGTTCGAGTAGGATAAGTCTTTTGCGGGAGTTAAAACTTTGACATCAAATTTTAAACAACTGCATATATAAAAACGGTTTAAACTCACGACCTCACTTAAATTAAAAGAATCCTTTATAAACTCACCCGCCTCTGAAGATTTCTTTTTCTCGGTGTTAGTCTCTCTAGATAAAAAGGGAAAAGCAACAATATCGTTCTTTTTACGGGGGAATTATTGCACATTTGATCAACTTGGTTTGGTTGGTAGGTTACGTATTTTGATGCACTTTATCTCTTCGTCTTGGCTCTGTTCTGACTTTACTCTTTATCTTCTTTTTTATTTATTTTTTCCTTTTGAAAAACTTGGCAGCTTCTCTAAATGTTCAATACTTAGTAGTGCCATTCTGTTTATCTGTTTTACGATGGTTGCTTTGGGTATTTATTTGTTAGGGCATTCTTTTCAGATAAAATATAACTAAAATGTGTTTCAATAATTATAATGTTTGTGTAGGAACTTAAACTTAATTAAATAAAATGAGACTTGAAATTGTAATAAAAAAATTAATGAACAAAACATTAATTGGCGTACGTGCACCAGTAGAAGATAATGTTTCAATTCCAAAAGCAATGTTTGATCACTACTTTGTCATGATCGAAAATGCATGTTGATCGTCTTCTCTTTTTCATCAACTTTCTGTAATCTTTTCAGCTGAGGATAGCCTACAATGGAGGAGACCTCTCTCTAAGCTACAATCTCGGAGTCGCTGTGCACTTCTCCATATTCAAGTCACTAACTAGCTACTCCATTCACTAGCGCCATCATCACCATGACACTAAAGACTAAAGGCAAAAGGAAGCTCCCTGGTTCGCCTATAAAACTATACTTGTCTCCAATACATTTCAACAATAATGACGGCAATACCCTATATGGTTTTCGCGTAGGATTCACGTTCATGGCGTTTTGTGTTCCACGTATGATATATTTTATTCTTTTTCCCTTATATTTTCTATTTCTTACTCTATGTAATCGAAAACAATATTATGTTATGATCCATAAACGTCACAAACATGAATGGAAGTTGGGTTTGATTCTGTCCGGTAGGATTAAGGATACAGGACATGAGAGCATCATATTCTTGTCCGAAAACTGTCATGTTGGAGAGTGGAGACACCAATTGGTTCCAACGTTTACCCCACTTAGAAATTTCAACTTTCAGATGTGTTGTGTTTATATATATATATGGATTTGCGTTACCAAAGTTTTTGGAGATAATGTTTAATGTTTCTTTCCCTTTTTTTATTGGATTAGATTCCGAAAGAATTTGATTCTCATTTGATATACTGTTTTGGGCTGTGCTATTTATCTGTGGATTCGAAGCGTAAGTACGAGCATACTTGAACTTTGGGAGGAAGTAGTCTTGTTCATCTTCCTGGTACGACAATCCCTCAACACCCCATCCATACACTTGTTATGTTCTTAAATGTTTCTTTCACTTCCTTTTTAGTTCTTGCTCTTGTTCTTATGGGTGCTTTTAGTTCATGTTAATTACATCTTTCATATTTGGCAACATATCCAGCTAGCCGTGGACAAGAATTCTGGGATTCTCGTTTTTTGGTTTTTTTCCTAATGTTTTATGTTAGACCTAACTCCCGCATTTTTGGGGGTTAGGTCTCGTGAAGGCCGAGCTGGAGTTAGGTAGAATTGACTTGTCTCTTCTATTAGAACTGTCATACACTGCAGCATATTTGGCAGTTAGGTCTAGTGAAGGCCAAGCAGGAGTTAGGTAGAATTGACTGGTCTCTTCTATTAGAACTACATATTGGCAAATGCTATAAAAGAACACATTTCTTTCAAACTATAATAAGCACGTAATCCCAGAAGAAGATAAGAACAAAGTGGGGAAGCTTACTGGATTCTGACCCACCTCTTGCGTTAAAACTCACTTAGTTACTGCCACCGACATCGCGGTCGGCAGGCTAGACCCGACTTGCATTATAAAGCTTAGTTCATCTGACTCAGCTACCCAATGTCTAGTTTATCCATTTGCAGCTTGACTAAGTCAAGATGTGATGTAATCTGATCATCATTGGTGATCTAAAAACGGGTTAAAGAAAAGACTCTTCATGACAGCTTTGAAAGCAAGTCGAGCAAAGAAGTCCTTAAATAATCGTGTCATCTATTCCACTAATTTATCCAATTCGTCTCAATCCATAGTTCCATACGCCCTCACATATCCCGTTATCTCTTTTCTTGAAGAGTAATTTTAGTAAATTTCTGACTATCTTGTTTGTCGGAGAATTTATAACCTCCGATTTGATTCTTCAAGTTAGCAGCTTAGGGTCAACCATGAATGCCCTTGTTGCAACCAACAGAAACTTCAAACTAGCTGCTAGGCTGTTGGGTTTGGACTCCAAGCTTGAGAAAAGTTTGCTCATTCCATTTAGAGAAATCAAGGTGATTCCAGATGTAGTTATTCTCTCATGAGTACCATATGAATATATTTGTTTGGGGAAGGAATGATCGATTCTAAATCTTCTCTTCTAATAAATTTTGAACAAAACGTGCAGGTTGAGTGTACGATTCCCAAGGATGACGGGACTTTAGCAACATTTGTTGGGTTCAGGATTCAGCATGACAATGCCAGAGGCCCTATGAAAGGAGGAATCAGATATCACCCTGAGGTAGTCTGAATTCTTGAATTGAAGTTGCTAAATAATCCAGATGACAAATTTCAATATTACTTGTTTGTCTACCGTTTTTTCCAGGTTGATCCAGATGAAGTCAATGCATTGGCACAGCTTATGACATGGAAGACTGCAGTGGCCAATATTCCATATGGTGGGGCTAAAGGTGGTATAGGATGCGATCCAAGGGACCTGAGCGTATCTGAATTAGAACGCCTTACCAGAGTTTTCACTCAGAAAATACATGATCTGATAGGAATCCACACTGATGTTCCTGCTCCTGATATGGGAACTGGTCCACAGGTTAGTGTTGAAGACACATGTTTGTTGGAGGAATTGACTTGATATTGCCTAGTACCAACCGCGTTATGAAAATTAACTCTTTGTTTCTGATTCAAGACTCAGAAAGTTGAATTGATTTTAATGCTTTTATGATCTTGGTTATGACTAAACAGACCATGGCATGGATATTAGACGAGTACTCGAAATTCCATGGTTACTCCCCTGCAGTAGTGACTGGCAAACCTCCTGTAAGTATATAAAATGATCCACCTCTGCATTGTGAATGTATGCATTTTCTTTCGGTAACAGTGTTTTGTATTGCATAAAAGAAATATGTTGATCTCCGACATGTCAATTCTTAATTTCTTTAAAAAAATTTCGCTCAATAACTTAGGATCTTGGTGGGTCTCTGGGAAGGGATGCTGCAACTGGACGAGGAGTGCTCTTTGCAGCAGAAGCCCTGCTCAATGAGTATGGGAAAACCATATCTGGACAAAGATTTGTCATACAAGTAAAGTTCTTATTCTGGTTGTTTTAACTGATTCGTGTCAGTTAAACCAGTTAAGATAGTAATTGATGGAAATGTATGACTTCAGGGGTTTGGCAATGTTGGTTCTTGGGCTGCTCAACTAATCAGTGAGAGAGGTGGGAAGATTGTTGCTGTAAGTGACATTAGTGGAGCTATAAAAAACAGCAAGGGGATTGATATTTCAGGCCTTCTCAAGCATGTCAAGCAACACAAGGGTGTCAAAGGATTCCACGGTGGGGATGCCATGGATCCCAAGTCAATATTGGTGGAGGACTGTGATGTTCTTATTCCTGCAGCACTCGGGGGTGTCATCAACAGGTATTATTTGTCATGACAAAATGTTTTCCCTTATCAGAACAGAAAAGTTAGACAAGAAACACCTTTTCATTCTCTTGTTTGATTGAAGAGAGAACGCAAATGATATTAAAGCCAAGTTCATAATTGAAGCTGCTAACCATCCAACTGACCCAGAAGCTGATGAGGTAAGCGCTTCTTTGAGGCCTAGTATTTGACTCAGACACGGGTTTAAGTCTGTCACTTTCATTAACTCTTATTAAATCTGTTGACAGATCTTGTCAAAGAAAGGTGTTGTTATTCTTCCAGACATTTATGCCAACTCAGGAGGAGTTACTGTTAGTTACTTCGAGTGGGTTCAGGTATCCTATTTATCTTACCAGCTTGTTCCTTCCTACATATGTTGGACAATTTCCTCCACCAACTTGCAAGAGCTGGCTATATCTTCTTTGCTGGGTTGTGAGCAAATCATTATCTTTTAACTGTTTGTGGAATACAGAATATTCAAGGATTTATGTGGGAAGAGGAGAAGGTGAACTGCGAACTAAAGACATATATGACCAAAGGTTTTAAAGCTGTGAAGGAGATGTGTAAAACCCACAATTGCGACCTTCGCATGGGAGCTTTCACTCTAGGAGTTAATCGTGTGGCAAGAGCAACTGTTCTTCGGGGTTGGGAGGCCTGATATGACTATGATCGGTTCCACTCTCAATAAATATGGAGCCATCAGTGAGGCCTCTGACCCTAATTCATAGCTATCCCTCATGTTTCATGGGAAGCGTTAACCATTCTTGTTCTATGTAATAAAATAACCTTCAAAGTTGGACCTGAGTTGTACTATTAAAGCACATTTATAACGTATTCGCAATTATCTGAAAGGAGGAATATGAAGATACGGCTTCAGATTTATAATGAATATGAAAACATCGTGTAATGAAATGTTGTACTTCAGTAAACACAAGTCCAGGACTTGGCATTGTTGATTCTAGAATTGAGACAAGTAAACAGCTTATAAAGACTTTAGTGTGATGCCAAAAGAGCCATAAAATGAATGTTCTTGCCATGAAGGAAGATAAATAACGAATAGGGTCATCGACTTTATCAGGCCTTTGGGAAGATGAATCATCTTTTTTGACATAATATAATCCACCATTACTCCCTAAATGAAAATCAAAACAAATTAAAGGAAGTGAAGCAAAAAAAGAAAAAAAAAACAGAGGGTAGCAGGAAGATCTGCACGATCCAGTCTTCAATATTATTCTAAATAAATGCTGAATGATATGAAAACAAAAAACAAAAAAGAACAGTTAATTGACACCAGTAGACAATCGGGTTGGTAAGTGCAGCACGAGCCGAGGCCAGAACCCAAGTGAGTCACTCAAATCGATATCATTTCAAGTATACTTCTTAAAACGATGTCAATTTACTCAAAAAGACATCATTTAAGCAGGTGGTGAAACTGCTCGGGCCTTTCAAGCCAAGTCTCAAGCCAGATAATCAAGGCCCAGCCTAGTCAAACTAAGCCTAGTTCCGGCACGGACCCAATTACCATACCTACTAGGCGACACTACTGGCAGTCTGGCACTACCAACATTCATCACAAAAGAATGTCATCCATTGAGCAGCAAATCAATACGTTTTCTAAGTGAATATTGTTATGCAATCAAAATTACTCAATTCAACCAGAAGTCAATATTGAAATCAGTTCCGATTACGACTGCTGTTTGTTATACAATAACTCAGGAAAAGAGCACCAGCTATTTTACACACAGCTGTTCTATGACCTTCCTCTGCCCCTAAAGCCTCCCCCACGACCACCTCTTGGAGGTCCACCCCTTCCACCTCTTGGACCACCTCTTCCACGGAAGCCACCAAATCCACGGCCGCCACCTCTACCACCACCTCTGCCCCCTCCACGACCACCCCTTGCTGCTTGTGGTTGTCCCCTGAAACAAACTCTCAACTGTTAGCATCAATTCAGTAAAATTCCAAAACCCTCCAGGATGCAACAAGAAAGGCATTCAAGTTGCAAGCGAAGTTCGTAAAAGGTTATGTCAATCTAACAGGATGTGTTTCAACTTGTTGTGCATCAGATTTTTCAATAAGATGGCATCATTTCTAAGATTTGGATATCCTAAACTATTAAATGCAGAACAATACTGCAACATGAAGATAAAGAGTGGAACATACATTTTCCATCAATTGCCAAAAATCCCCGACAACCCAACATAACTATGTACCATGGAAAACAGGAGCTAATGTAAATTGCAGAACTAATAATATCGATAATATTTCCCAGTAAATAACCAAACTACAAAAAAATCCACGAAACCAACAATGTAGTGTCAGTTAAGCAAAAACTACAGGTCTAAATTTCACTAACATATTAGAAAGAAAACAGCAAACATACTTTGGTTGTGGAAGAAATCTTGCTAGAGGCAGAAGGCCATTGGGATCAATGAAGAACTTATCTCCTGTGTTATATGAAGTTGCCACAATGCCTTCCATCATTTTGATCGAAAAATACTGCAAGAGTCACGTGAATCGCCATCATTAGAATACACATATCGAGTAGATACCACATAAACAAGCAGTAGAAAGTCGGACAAGATTGCTTACAGCTTCATTGATAGGACCGAAGATTTCATCAACTTTTCCTATCTGTGTTTTGTTTTGCAGAAAGATTGGAGCATTGAATTTAGGTATTTTATCATTGGTGAGCTTTGTCACTGCATCACCTTCACACGCGTGGAGGAACGTGGAAACCTCTACAAGAAAGCTTAACTAAATAAGTAATTAGAATGTATACTTATAATGGCTTGGCAGGAAACAGTACGATACCAAAGTTCATACTTTTGAGTGCATCAAATAAATGAGACGCTAAAGACGACAAGTAGCAGCCAGTGTCTTGTAAGTTTTCGCTTTTGGACAAAGTAAACTACTTACACCAAACCTTAAACACCGCAAAAAAAAATTTCTTTCTTCAGAAATGCTCCTGTGTTCTCAAACACAAACATTAAAATTAAATAACACAAATTGACAGGCTCATATTTAACGCAATGGAATAATGGAACACACCTATGACTTCAGCAGGAGGTCCTTCGTCGCGAAACCCACCACCACCTCGACCACCGCCAAACCGACCGCCTCTTCCACCAAAACCACCTCGACCACCGCCATCTCTTCCGCCCCTAAATCCCCCTCCTCTGCCCCTCGGAGGCCTCATGGGTTTGCAGTTTAGTCTTTACAGAGAGGGAGAAAGAGAGGTCAAAGGTAATAAGGTTTTAGAGGGCCGCTTGCAACCTTTTCTTCTCTCCTATTCAGGGTTTAGTTGCGCACTAGGGTTTTGGATTTTCATTTTTAGTGCAAAATGACAGAAAATTCCCTAAGATCCATTAATTTTACATACATACCACTGTGGGGCTTGAATTGGAAAAAGCCCGGTCCAACTTGAACTAAACAGACAATTAAACCCTTAATCTTCTCCTTGACTCCGGAGTTTTTGAAGCTAGAAAATGAGGCTGATGGGTGGTGAGAGTGAGACGTGAGACGTGAGACGTGAGACGTGACGGAGGACCAGTTGCATTTGGTCCACATGATTTGGTAACATATCTTCCCAAACCCTAGTGCCAGCTAAGCAGCTGGATGGACTTTATTAGAATTTAACTTCTTTGATAAGTGTAGATTAGAGAAAACACAAACTATCATTTTCTCTACCGTTACTATTGTCATCATTCGGCAAGGAAACGTCTTAATCTGGCAGTTGTAAATTGAAGAACAGCTTGGCCTTAATTAAGAACCAGGAGGTTTGGTTGATATTGAGGTTCTTGTCTTTTCATTCGACTCTGATATCTTTAGGTTGAAGAAGACAACTTGGGATTATAGTTGAAACTGGGTAAGGAAGATGGGGCTGTACCAAACTAAATGGAACCCATAACAGGTACAATAATTAAGGGGTTAAATCCAGAGTTGGGTGACATCAAACAGATTTGAATGGTTTCGAGTACTCTTGTAATGTCTGGTCTAGTCTCTAACCGTATAAATAAAGTTCCAACCTCAGACAGAACAAAGAAAAATGTTAGAGAACGGGGCAATGAAGCAAAAACTTGAAGATTCAAACAACAGGACTGCCGGTATTTGCCGGAAGACTTATCATCATGTGAATGATATGAAAAGCTCAGGCACTCGGACGCAAGTTTCTTCATTCAGGCTAAGCACATTCAAAAATTTGTGACAAAGTACATGAAATATAAAATGTAATATAGCTCGTTGGAGAGAAAAAAGAGAGGAAATGACTTACGTGAATGATCCATTAATTGCAAATCTTAATTGTGCACTCATATTTTCATCTTTAAAAAAAAAAATACTTGCTCTTCTGTAAATCAGTATTTCAGAGGCAAAACCTTAAGAGGAAGATGCAAACAGAAATTGAAACTTACTTGTCTTCCATTTATGTTTAAACAAAACAAGACAGTAATCAAAGCACATATTGGCTGCAATAGAAGGTACAATCATGTAATTGTCTTCGGCAAACTGTTCTCCCAAGAGCTCGTAATTTTAGCTGGGGGAACACCCTCTCGAACTCCCAATTCTTCCTTTTTCTTCCGCCTTGCCCTTTTTACACCATGTACGAGGATATCCTATATGAGAAGCTAGGATTTTCATTTACGTGTAGACTGCCAACATTAAGCCCAAAAGTACCCTCTTGGCTTTTCCAACTTGGAAGTAGTCGAATTTTTGGAATTCCTCACATGTCCACCAGAAATTAACAGACAGTCCGCCCATAGCAAATCGAGGCAATGTAGAGATTTTTGGACCACTTTTCCTGCAAAAGGAACATACAGCAAATGAACAATCAGACCTTTGAATGCAAGTTGCTTGATTTTGTTAAATCAGGAGATCAGTAATAACCACATGTGCATTAGACTCCTTGCTCACCATTTAGATTCCCTTCTAAGTTTAAAAATTCTGATTGTATTGAAGTTGAATTTTACAACTACTTTGGACAGTAGGTGAGAAAATAAAGTACCTTTACATGGGTGCTAGGAAAGGCAGATGTCCGTAGAGTTTCCTGAGTTTCATCTACCATTTTCCGTCTTGGTATGCTAAGAATGAATGCAGCTTGATCTGGAGTGGCAGCCATAGATGTAATCCTGTAACCATTCTCCCATCGCCGATGTATTCCCTCACTTGGGTACAAAAAATCAAGCTCCACAACCTTGTAGCAACAATAAATTAACAGGCCGGAAATCAGATCTTAATCAAGTAGACTGTGAACACTATATGCAAGGGTAAGAAAATAATTCATTAGAGCACCAAATATTACCTGATCAGAATATCCAGCATTCCTGGACATAACAACACCCCAGCGAGTGCCAGCAGTTGTCATGGATGTAACATGAAAACCTTCTTTCCACTTTTTATTTATCCACTTAAATGGAAATGATTCACTCACTTTGTATGACTGTTGCGTGTAAGGGGTCCCTGTACAGTGACAAAAATTTCAGAAATTACTTGATTACAATTAGTCCAACTAATTATTTCAGTTGGTTGATCCTTTTACTAGCCGCACAGTACATGCACAAAATTTAGAAAAGAACCTAAAACAAAAAAAAGATAAAGGAAGGACAATGTTTGTTCATTCCCTAATTAGAAGTTCTCCAGGAAAATTATTTTCAAGTTAACAACACAACTCCAAATTATGTTAGTCATACTACTTGGATTGATAGTGGAACAGTTAATTACCAAAAAAACACAAGATAGTGGAACTGCCACAAAGTTCGTGATAAGTTCAAATATATAATGCAACAACTGTTATGCAAATCAACAAAATATACGATGTGCTATATCACCTATAATATGAAATTGCTCTACCTTTTGACCTTGTAACATGATTACCCTGGAGAAAGAATGGTAAAATAGTAGAATCCATTCTTGTAGCAAGTATTCTATGTATGCTAAAATTATGACACAAAATTACAAAGCCGTTACTTAAAAAATTGCAGAATAAATGCAAGCATTGCACAAAATTCTATGAACACAATGATTGACTTGATTAGTGTAAGCATCCTCGTCAATATGAAGGCCTAGCT
>JAOTIZ010000002.1:10191744-10202893 GCA_027123425.1 Erythroxylum panamense | reverse complement strand
AAAATAAGCTAACTAAGTTCATAATGCCTTAAAACATGTCAACATAAGTGCACAAATAATAAAAAACAATAAACTAAACATAGTATTGCACAGATAGAAACTATGTTTAATGTGTTTTATGTTTCTCATACTCATACATAAATTTTATGTATTTAACTCTCTTTATATCATTTGGTAAGCCGAAAAAAATGGACCTTCTTTGCGAATCTTCAAACAACATGCAAGCAAAGTAAAATTCAGAAGTATCAGTCTCTAAACCAAGCAAAGTACATAGTTTTCTCAAAGCATTCGTAACATCATAATGTAACGCACCACCACCAGTACTCTATGATGCACCAATATTCATCGTATTTAAAATTTGCATAATGGAAGTATTCATCTCCATTGTTGCACGATGTCTCTCTTGAATCAATTGCATCATATCGTCAAGTATCTCATACATTGCTGCAGATCTTCCTACCTTTTAATGGAATCATTTCTTGCACTCTTGTTACTTTGCGAACTATCACTCTCCCAAACCCCTTTTGCATCTTCTTCTCTCACGTCTTTCATCATATGAAGCTTGAGGGGTAGCAATAGGAGTAGATGCAAGGGCCAGGGTAGATTCTCTCCACTCTTCTTCCCAATCACTAGTCACATGATAATTGTTTAGACCACTAGTCTCATCTATATTCTCATGATTATGGTAGCCTGATAATTGATGATGAGCATTATGACTGTCAAGTAGAGAAGGAACATATACTTTCTCAACTTCTTCTTGTCATTAAGGATGGTTAGCCACAAGACAAAATGTAATCTTTCCTCATGCCAAACATCCAAAAAGTTAATCCAACTTACATTGAAGCTCAGGTTCAAGCCCTTTTTCTTTACATATTTTAAAATTGATGTTCTCCTAAAAAATTAAATAACTTATATCTAACTAACTATTTAACATTAAAGTAAAGGAAAATAACTTAAAATGGGCTAACTTTAATCTTCAAAGTCCACCACTACTCACTAACAACAATTTTTCCTCTGTCATAATCTCATCCTAGCCCTATTTCTTTCCTTTTCAGCTGTTTCCAAAGACTCCATCTAGTTCTCATCTAATCAAACTTATTTTTAAACTTAGTTTTATCCCATAATAAGTTGGCCGCTTTGTGAAACTCTTCTTCCACCTTCTTCCATAGTAACCTTTGAAAAATAACTCTACCACGTTTTCCCTTAGTCCTTTGAATATATTGGTTAAAAATGTCACAAAAGATAAGAAGTGTTTTTTTTGGCCAACCCTGCCTATATCATTCCCCCTTGACTTTCTCCTTTGTTTCTTTCTGAGGACGATGTCATCTAATCATACAAGATGAGAGAAGATTATATACTAGTCAATCAATTTACAATTGGTTTCACTAGTTAGTTAGTTTATACTAACTTGAATGCATAATTATGAAAATTTTAAGTTATTTAAAATAATTTATAAAATTATTCATATCAATTAGACTATTCCAACAAAATAAATATATAAATACATTTTATCATCGGTATATTTTATTAATTATTAAAAAATTATATAAAATTTTATTGTAATATATTTTTATTTAAATATTATATTATAAAATATGAAACTATTAAATTACTGTTTATTTATATATAATAATTTAATAAAATACTACTGCATTTTGGTAACAAAAGAACCATTAAATAATTAAATAATATTAGAAAAGATAAATATAATTTTGTAAATATTAAATAATTAAGTTTTAATGCACGATTACGAAACCCTCTTAACAAGATTCGGAGAAGAATAAAAATCTAGAGAAAACCATCTTAAACATGAAAATAAAAAAGAGAGAAAAGAGAGAGCTAGGGATAAAACAAAATGGTTACAAGTTAGGCTTCACTAAAAGTGGAATGATAGGAGAGAGTTCTAAATTAACAAGGTCATTATAAAAAATAATGGTACTTTTTTGTTCACTAAATTTGACAAGTTGGAGACGGTATTTCAAAAGCAAGAGTGTGCGTCAAATAAAAAAATATTTTTATGAATGTGTCCTTTTAGGATTGCATATTTACCAATGGTATGAATATCATTCCGTATCAACTGTTTTCTCGCCAATATGTATCGTGCCGGTCTAAAAACAGAACGGTATTATAGTTTTTGGTACCATCATTAGATACCAGTCAATAACGTGAGTTTTTGTTCAGTACCGTAAGTTTGAAAAAATGTAAGGACTATTTTGCAGCTATGAAAATTTTTAACCTAAAAAAGCCCTGCCTCCACACACTTGACCCTTCTGCTTCTTTTGATTTTTTTCGCTCTCTCTCACCGACTCTCATTCACCTCTGTTTTCTCTCTCTCGTTCTCCTCTCCATCTCTGGTGGTGCTGCTCTCTCTCTGACAATAGTCATCTTCCTTCCCGATCCACGCCAGCACTATATCATTTTCAGCCCTCCTTGCCTCCTGCACGTGAAGTTGGGAACACGCCATCGTCTTTAGCCTTCCTCTATAAGAACCATCTCACCACATCGTCACCACCATTGAATGTCCGAACCTCCTCCATGCCACTGTCATAACAGCTATTCTCCCCATATCTAAACCTGACTCGTCACCCAACCTAAAAACCTGAAGCTGCGAATTAGTTTTTGGGTATGATTTGACTTTTCAATTTTTCTGCTTAATTGCATTTTTTATTATGAATCTGTTGAAATTTGGAAGTTGAAAGTTGGAATTAAATTTGAATTGGATTTGTGATTTGCATGGATTGGATATTGGAGTTGAATGATTCACGGTTTTGTTTTGGTTTATTTCTGGTTTGGTTCATTGATTATGGATTGGTTTAAGAGAATTTATGTTAAGTTTTTTTATGATTGAAATGCATGGAATGTGATGTGAATCTGTGATGATGTTGATGATGTGAATTGATCTAATTGAAAGTTTGAAAGTTGAAACAACTTAAATTAAATTTTAAAATTGAGAATGCAAAAACTTAAATAATTAATTGACACATTCTTAAAATTTGTGGAATGTTATTTCCTTTTTAGATTTGGGTATTGGCTTTAGGTAAATAATTAATTGAGTATAAAATTATGCTATTGTAAATTAATAATAATTAGGTTTTAGTTAATGGTATTTGGGTATTGGTTTAGGTAAATAATTAATTGAGTATAAAATATATTGAATTATTTGGTAATATATATATGTGGGCTATCATAAATATTTATAATAGATAATGTGTGAAAGTAGTGATGTAAATGTGTCCAAAAAGAACTTTTTTCAAATTGTGAACATGTTGTAAGCTAAACTCCAACCACTTATACTTAGACTTATTAATGTCAATTAAAAATTGTAAAAGCAACTTATTTATTTAAGAACCAAATATAGAATGGTGTATATAATATTATGGTTTGTAGAAATGAAAAGAAGATTCAAAGCTTTAAATAAAAAAAACATTTCCAAAGAAGTTATATCCTTCAACTTGATCCTCATATTATTAGTATACCTTCGACTTGATCCTCATGTTATGAATAGATGTGTATGAACAATTGTATAAGATATATCATTCATTATTTGGCAATTATGTAAATCACACCTTTCAACTTGATCCTCATGTTTGAAACTCTGAATTGAAATTATTAGAAATGGAAATTGTTTGTGTATGTTTTGTGATTGTTGGAAATGAAAATTGTTTATATATGTTTTCTGTAATTATATATGTTAAATAATTGAATTGTTAGTTTTTGACTTATAGTGAATTATGTACAATGAAATTGAATTGTGTATGATGTAATTATACAAAATGAGTTATATTATATAAGATAAACATGCGTATTATGTAATGAAATTATTTGTTATTTATTTTGATATATGCATTCATTTACTTTTACAGATAAACGGAAAGAAGTTCAAGTACTCTTAATCAAACCACTTTAGGAAGATACAATGATCCAGCTTGAGCTCATGCTGCATTAGTTCCCGGTATAAGGAACTATACTATTTGTTTGTTTTGTAATATACATTTGAAAGGTGGAGGAATCACCCTATTAAAGAAATATTTAGCTGAGGTTAAGGGAGATATGAAACCATGTAAAAAGGTAAGTCATGATGTGAAATGACAAATGAAAACATTGCTTAAAAAATATCAGTATGAGAGAGATAGAATGAAAAGGTTAAAT
This sequence comes from Erythroxylum panamense, assembly GCA_027123425.1. Lineage (NCBI taxonomy): Eukaryota > Viridiplantae > Streptophyta > Magnoliopsida > Malpighiales > Erythroxylaceae > Erythroxylum > Erythroxylum panamense. The sequence goes on along the minus strand of JAOTIZ010000002.1, from coordinate 10,198,744 downwards.
TTTGAAGTTGGTAGTGGAAGTTTGTTTTTTGATTTCTATAGTGATTATGGAATGTTAAAGGTGGTAGTGGTACTGGTACTGGTAGTGTTCCATTCCAAGCCCAATAAGAAAGACCTGGACCTTATGTGAGGAAGAGAAAAAGGCAAATAACTAGTTTGTTTGCACCACAAACAATTCCTAGAGCTTAACCTTTAATTCGTAGTGCAATGCAATCAAGAGATGCGATTCAAAATATCAATATAGCAGTAACTAAATGGTGTTATGATACAGGTTCACCATTCAACGCTTCTCAGTCTTCTTATTACTAGCAACCTATGATGGAAGCAATAGGCTCTTATGGTTCGGGATACAAAGGTCTTGATTGATGACTTAAGAGGTAAACTTTTTAGTTGTTCTATTTATAAAATTAGAAGTTATTTGGCATAATGAAGAGTGAATTGAGCTACTTATGGATGTTTAATCATATGTGATGGTTAGACAAATAGGAGACAAGAGTCTATTATTAATTTTTTGGTTTATCCTACAAATGGCTCAATATTTTTGAAATTTATTGATACATATAACCTTATTAGGAATATCGAGGTTTTTTTTGAGATATTTGATGAATTTGTGAAAGAAGTAGGACCAAAAAATATTGTTCAGTTTATTACTGACAATGATTCCGCTTATAAAGCGGCAGAAAAAAGGTTGCATAATAAGTATAATTCTTTTTTTGGATTCTTTGTGTTGTACATTGCATTGAACTAATGCTGGAAAATATAAAGGGTCCTAGGTATTTTCCTATTATTGATGAGACTACGCTGAAAACTAAAAAGGTGACCAAGTTTATCTATAATCATGCATAGGTATTGAATTTAATGAGAAATGAAATTACCAATGATAGAAATTTGTTACAAATAATTTGTGTTGTCCTGCTGTGACAAGATTTGTAACAAATTTCTTATCACTTCAATCTTTTGTTACGATGAAGAAAGAGTTAAGACAAATGTTTACAAATGATAAGTAGATTGCATCTCAGCATGCTAGGTCTAATGCTAGAGTGGAGGTTTGTAAAATTATAATGGAAGATAGAAAATTTTGGTCTCAATGAAAATTTATTATCTGAGTTTGTAAGCCTTTGGTGAGGGTGCTTCGCTTGACTGATAGTGAAAAAAAGCCAACAATGGGTCATTTTTTTGATGCCATGGAAAGAGCAACGAAAGCATACATCATATCGTTTAACCATTAATGATAAAAGGAAAAGACAACTTTCTTCTCCGTTGTTTGTAGCTAGGGTGTTTTTGAATCCTAGTATCTACTTTAAACTGGATTTTACTAAGCAAGCTGAAGTTAATAGAGAAATGCTTTTAACTATTACAACAATTGTTGGCATTAATGCGATGCAAGATCCCTTAAGCTCACAAATGGAGCTTTATAAGTTGTCTTATGGGGATTAGTTATTTCCTTTTTCTTATTTGTTGAAAATTAATTATCACTTTATTTTGTATATAATGCTACTTTTGGTATCTTACGATTTACAATTTCTTTGTGGAATCAATTTAGAAATGGTGTTCCAGAATTAAATTTTAAGTCAATATATGAATGCAACAGGTTGCGAATGAAACTAGAGCACATTTGAATTTATCCACTCCAATAAAAGGAATATATTGGAGTATAAGAGGTTGAATAACTTGGTTTTTGTTCTTTACAATTTAAAGCGTCAATAAAGGTTTGTTATTATCATTATTAATTTTGATATAATTTCTTATAATTTTCTAATAATTAAATTTTATTATAACTAGGAGTCTTAATAGCACAGTAGTTCAACTGATCCAATTTCCATTAATAATATTGATCTTTTAACAAATTGGATTTTTGAAGAACCGAATTTGGTAGATGTCAATGACTTGGAAGATAATCTTGGATGGGAAAGCATTGACATGTCATTCGGTGTATTAAATTTGAATGATAATGATAATGACACTTTTTTCAATGATGAGGATTTTGTACCAAATGATAACTGAGGTTAGTACAGTTATAGCAGATATCCTCTTGTAGACAATTGAATTTCGTTCCAAGTTTTGTTTTTCTCTTCTTTTAATTTTATTTATATTTGATGTATATGTTAAATTCTATATATGTAATATAATTGTAAATGTTTTTGTTTCAGGTTTAACTTCTACTTGATTGTTTCCTCATCACGAACTCTTGTTGTAAATTATAAAAGTTTGAGAGTTAAGAATATTTATTGTTAATTTTATTGGATGTTTTGATATAATTATTATTTATTATATGATGAAATTGTATTATTGTGATATTTTAAATAATTTGTATTATTCTTAATTTTATATTTGTATGATGATTGTCTTTTTATATTAATTGTGGTTATTATTTATATGTGAAATATTTTAAAATTATTATTATTTCATATTGATTGTGATTATTATTTATTATTATGATTTTTGGAGACATAGTTGATGTAAACTTATAAAGTATACAGTACAATTGTACAATATACCAATGAACTATTTTGCAATTTTAAAAAAATTCAGGGATTATTTCATAAATTTAAAAAATTATCGAAATGGTACTCGGTATTGCGCGAATTGAGACAATATCGTACTAAAACTCAATCTGGTACTAAGTCTGGTACGGTATTCGCAACAATGATATTTGTGAATAAGAAATTTATAGAGAAGTTTGATACAACATTTGATAAACACGAGTGTTTGTCAAATAAAACAATATATTCATGCGTTTTGTTTGACAATATGAATATTTGGAAGACTAATCTCTATATAAATATGAATATCAAAACTATTAAAATATAATGGATATAATTACAGACATTATAATACATTAAAACTTAAAACATATAAGCACTTTTTTCTTCTTTGTTTTTTATTTCTTCTTTTGATCTCCTATAGCTACTATCAGAATCACAATTCTCTGACTCAATTAGTTTATCTTTATTCATTATATTTCTATAACATACCAAATAATATAAGCCACACAACCTAATGAAAATTGTTGGTAGGGAACAATTGACAATGATGAAGGAGAACAATTAACAATCATAACTAACAAGTGTTCAGGGAAGAAGAGAGAGAATAAACTTAATAAAGAAGATGTCACAGATCAGAATCTGATTGATGAACTGTTGTAATGTTCTTCACTCTTCGTGTCAGTGAAATATAGAGAGAGTTTTGCTTATACTTAGCTACAACCTCCATGAAATTAATGCAACTTTCTACAACAGATAATGATACCTACAACATACTTCGCTTGTACTTCGCTTGACACAATCAAGACTGCAGCAAATCCAGATTTATCTAAACTACTATGAGACTTCATTTAATGAAACTAAATCTTTCTTGGATCATTTAATTTAAACAAACCAGGGCTTTATTGATTGAACTCCAAGATCACCATATATGTTGGCAAAACTGATCTATTTAGACACTTCAAAAGGTACAGTTGCATCAAAGTTCCTATATATCTGGATAACTCTTGGGAATGGAGTTACTTCCTTAGACCTGACATATATGAAGGAGTGCAGTTTGTTTCTCAAATCTTCTTTATTGTAATTTTAATTGTATATAAACAAAAAAAAATAGATGGAATCAAATATGTAGTATTTATAGACAAAAGAAAAAGAAGGAAAAAGAAAGAACAAAAAGCATATTTGAAGAAGATGCTCTTACCACTGTCATGACAATGGCAGCTATTTGCTTTCCCATCAAATGACCAATAATTACATGGCACTAGCCTGTCAGTTTCACGTAAAGCATTAGAACAATATCCTCATGACTTTGAAATTTCATAATCTCCTTTGCTTCCTAAAGATAACGTTCTGAAACTAAACTATCCAAATCAAGATCTATTAAAAGCTTTAAGATTTCCAAGCTTTTCAAATAAAATAACATACATGTTAAAGTCCTGCTAGCACCCACTTGATGCTATAATGCTAAAGGGACTCTAAATACCAAGATCTTCCAATCCAATATGTTCAAAATTATCTAGGTTTCCGCAAAGTTTATGAACTTATAAGAATAATAACCTTCTAATAGTAGAGGCTTACCGTAGGGAAATTCTCTGCTCCTCCTCCGTTAGATCTCAACATGATCCCCAGGTCTCAGGTCATCTAAGCAATTGGAAACATACAGAACATCTACACCTTGGACCACTATCTATGGAAAGCCATATGAAGGCTTCTTAATTGCTTCATCAATTATCCCAACCACCAAATCATCAGATACAAGTTCTCCTTGTAAAATATCAAAATCCCCGTAATAAAGTCATTAGCTAAAACCAACAATTTGAATTATAATTGAAATTATATAAAGACACTCTTATGCAATAGCTCACCTTAATGACTCCATCTTGCTTTTCTCAGGATGCACAAAAGAAGAAAGCATATCAGACAAGAAATGCACAAAAGACTCTATTTCCTATCTCCCTTCTTTATCCATCGACTTCACAGTGAATGATTAGGCAAGAAGTTCATCAATCTGTTGAAAATAGGCACATTATATATCAATCAAAAGACTACATACCAAAACTAAAGTAATAAAACTTGCAAATTTAAAAAACCTATATTCATTCTCCATGAAAAGGTGAAAGAATAACTTGAAAGGATCACATCTTTATGTAAAATTTAGACTTTAAAGGTTCACTTGGGGAGTTAGAGAAGAGAAATCAGATTGAATGAGCAAGAACTGATCAAGAACCCATGTTTCATCTTCTTCTTGTTTCTTAACCTTTGATATCTTCTCCATAACAATCACTTTCTTCTATGATTTTGAGAACCTTTCGACTCCTCCATTACTATTAGATAAATCTCTCAATGCTTGTCTCACGAAGTTTACTTTCTCTTCATTTCTTGCCATTCCTCTTTTGCCAAACAACGATTGGCGACTGGCGATCTGGTGGAGATGTGAGAGTCAGGAGATGGAGCGCCAAGGAAAGGAAAGAAGATTATATAGAACCCTAAATGAAAAACGAGACCGAAAGAGTAGAGAATAAATCGAGGGCACAGTCATCATTAGGCAAAATTTTAATCAGTTGAATACCCCAAACACTCATGTAGGGGAACTTTTAGAAAATCACCAAACAAGCTTAATAGCTTTTTAATATGGTTAAACAGCTAACTTCCATCAATCAACTAAAAAATAGTTGATAAGTTGTTTATGAAACGAGCCCTTAGTTTTCCAACACGAGGCCTAAAATGATCAAGAAATGGGTTAGTGTCCTGAACTTGGTGAGTGTGCTTTTAAACTATGCCTAGGAACACCCAAGCTTTAATTGAGTTAAGGCCCAAATCTAAGTAAATCCTAAATCAAATTAATATCGATGTGGAAAAATTTCTTAGGCTCTAAACAATGGCAAGGACAAATTGTAACCATCTGTAAGATTATCACAAAATAGTGATTGTTTTTGCCATGTGTGGGGGGCTTATCCTGGATTTGGCTTTGCTTGGCTTAATTAATGAAAATTTCCCACTAATTAAAAGTAATAATGGCAATGAGCTAAAAACATAAAAGAGTTGCGAAAGAGAAGAGGGGAAGAATTGGCAAGTTACACAAATAAGAGACGAAAACAACAGGTGCTTTTACTACCCCGGAAGGTGTTGTTTAGAGCCTAAACAACAGATGCTTTTCTTAATTAATAAACTGTAATGTTTTCATCATGTTTTGTCTTAATTAATAAATCATAACATTTATATTAAAATTTAACTTTAATATTAACATTAGAGCATTTAATTCTAATTTTGATACTTTCAAATATTTAAAAACTATTGAAGCTAATAACAAGTTGAAACCTAGAATGCAACTATGAAACCAACTTTTTGCTTTGTGATTGAAAGATGGGATAAAAGTCTTCTATTTAATTCATCACACAGTGTATGTACATTTTCTGCCTATTTATAATGGAAGGGAACTAAAAACTATAGGCTATTGCTTTTGTGCTTGTAACTGTATGTACAGTTGTGAGACAAAGAAAACAGAAAAGCTGGGGGACAAAGAGACACTGCCAACAGCAGAGGTGCATAGTGAGCTTGATGGCAGTTTGCAGGCTGCAGAATGAGCATGGAGTATGTGATGCTGCAGTGTTGTGAGTTGCAGATGCAAAGGGAGGAGGTAGTTGTAAATACATGGGTTGGAGACCCATGACCCGTAGGCCCACGGGGTGAATCGGCCCAAACATTACCACAAAATAAACTAGACGTTTAATACCCCCCTTTCAAGTCGGAGACCCGAAGGAATCGAACGGATCCGAACTTGGAGATTAGGGATTCGAACGTGCGTGCGGGAAGCGGCTTCGTAAGGAGATCGACGAGTTGCTGGTGGCTGCGAACTTGTTGGAGGTCTAAGAAAGCTTCGTTGACGACGTCGTAGACCAAGTGGAGGTCTATTTCTAGATGCTTCGTCCTCTCGTGGAAGACGGGGTTACGGGATTTGTGAATCGCTGCTTGGTTGTCGCACAATAGAGGTATAGCATTAGAGATCTTCACCTGAAAATACTTCAAGAGGTGCACAATCCACCTTAGCTCACATGTGGTGGACGCAAGACTTCGGTATTCTGCTTCCGCTGGCGATCTACTCATAGTCGTTTGTTTTTTTGTTTTCCAGGAGATAGGTGAGTTTCCGAGGAACACACAGTACCTGGTTAAAGATCGCCTACTGTAGACGCAACTTGCCCAGTCTGAATCTGAATAAGCGGTGAGTTCTAGGGTTGAGCGCGATGCATAAAACAGTCCTTGATTTTTCGTCCCCTTCAGATATTTTAAAACATGCTTTACGGCTTTCCAGTGTGGTTCTCTTGGCACCTTCATGAATTGACTCAATTGTTGTGTGATGTAGGCGAGGTCGGGTCTGATGAAATTCAGATACTGTAACTGGCCTACAATGTAACGCCCCACATTAGGGGTTAGAATATTAAAGGAATTTAGTACGAATTATGTTTGTTATTTGCTTATTAACTATTTGCTTAAATTGTGCATAAGTATTTTGGCATGCAT
>JAOTIZ010000002.1:10160102-10171956 GCA_027123425.1 Erythroxylum panamense | reverse complement strand
TTGGATGTTGTAGTAAAATTATTGAATAGGGGTGTGTTTCGGGCCTTTCGGCGTTGGGGAAGAGGGTTTAAGGTATACTATTAGTATAACATAGGTATGAAATAAGCACACTTTGTTCGGAGGTTGTCCTTTTTTGAGGTTTCCTTTTTGGTGTTTTATGCGGTGCCGGTGAGGGTACGTTGAATTTCAAATCTTTATCTAAAATTCCGCCGCTATCCGTTGCCGGGTGGGGTTTGCTTTGACAACCATTTATTTGGACCAATTTGCCCTCCCAATTTCATGTGAAAGGGGCATTTTATTTACGAGTAAATTTTCAACTATAAATAATAATGTAAAGAAAATATTTGCTGAATGCCAGATAATAACTTTAGACAAACAAATAATTTAGAAAAAGTTTCAATAATACATAAAATTTGAAAAGAACTAATAATATACAACTTGATCTCTTAATAATTGAAAGATTACCAATTAAATTCAAGACTTCCAAGTATTTGGACTCTTCAGAACTTCTTACACTTTTTTTATAAATGGAAAATTCCTAAAAAATATTAATATTTTCTTTTTATTATTCTATTTCCTAATATTTAATATGTATTATTTGATTTTTAATAAAAAAATTAATATTTATTATTTTTAGATATTCAATAGATGAGTTTCTTTAATTAGACTGTAACCTGTACTGATCTTCAAAGCATTTAATGGGACCCACATGTAAACGGTAAAAACAGAGTAAAATCTCTGCGTCATGTCTTAGTCGTTAATAGACTAATGGCTCGAACTAACACAAATTGGAGGCCGGGATTGGGAAAATGGTGACTCGAGAAGATGAACTGAGTGTTAAGGTCAGTTCTGTCTTTAAACCAAAAAGCTTCAGCTAAATTTTCCCTCCCTCCATTTCTTGCGACTTGCGAGTATGCATTTCCCGCTCTTTTGCTTTGGGCTACATTTATTAAAGTGGTCAGACTTCAGAGAAAACGAATCAATTTTGTTGAAATGACCAGAACGCCCCTCACACCTTTGAGCTTTTTTGAGTTTTTTCTCGCCGTAGAGTCAATTCAATAGTTTGTGCCATGCGATAAAAGATCGTGCCAAGAAAATAACGGATAGCGCCATTTGTGTTTTGTGTTCTGATGACAAAGAAATGAGAAATTAATTAACTAGTAGATATCTAAACGACAATTTCAATAAGAAAAACGAGAGAGGTTTAGCCTCACAAACTCGTATAGATATCTTTGTAGAAAGTGCAGAACAACTTTGGTTTTCTGGTTTGACTGCCAACCCCACCGATCATTCACGATCAGGCTTTTCAAATTGTTTGTCTAGGCGTTGATGTATGAGGGATAAAAATTGATATCCAATTTTGAAGGCCTTTTAAGTCTTTACGCTAACACATATTTGATTGTGTGTTACTGTGTTTTCTTTAAAAAGTTCAAATAAAGATACGAGAAACAACATAATTGAAACTCGAAAGTTTCATAATTATATTGTACTTGTAATCATTATTATTATTTAATAATAAAAAATAACTACTCTTGCTTGACATATCAAAATGGTCCAACTTCGTTAAAAAAAACTTCTCTTTGTTTTTGTTTGTTTCTTTCATTCTTTTATTTTTTTACACATGTTATTTTTTAGTAGATTGTATACGAGTATAAATTAAGGTAACAATGAATTTGGTTGCAAAATTTGAGGCGAATACGTTAATGGAACTAAAAATTTCAAATTGTAACAATAGAGAGTAAAGAACTTGTTGATACAACAAGCCATATTAAAAGAGTTACATGGCAATAAGTTAGAAGATTTCGGTGAGCTCGATGGGAAGGAATTACAAGTACAAACAATGGAACTATTCAACTATGTCTAACAAGCGAGGTCACATATCGGTTGGACAATTTTATCCTTTCTTATAAAGTTGGACAATTATTAATTACATTTTTTTTATTTTTTAATAACTTATCGATTAAGTTACAGAATTTGATTTAGATAAAGATAATAAAATGACCCAGTAAATAATATAAATCAATTGGTCAAAATCCGTGTGAAAAATAGATCTCAATCAGTGTAGATCGGACTCATATCGGTCTTGTAATAGAGAAACCTGATATAAATTATATATAAAGGTTAAGGCCTCTTGTAGTTGCTTATATATGAATCATAAGTATAAAGATTCTCTGACTTGTTAAGAGAGCTTACGTTTTGAGAAAACTGTAGAAAGACCTTATCCGAGTCCCAGAGAGCAGTTCCCGTGAAAGTGGCGATGAATTCGTACTTATTTTAGCTTCGGAAAGCTCGTTTGAAGTTACAGAGACCGAAATTGGGTATTTTTCACATTTTTTCTTTTCTTGTACTTTCACGTTCGATCCCGAATACGTAACTAATTCTTGATCACTTCCCTCCAGTAGCTAGAAATAGAAAAGTATGGCATGATCGGATAAGGGTAAAGGATTATCCTTTAAAGTTCACCAAAACAGTATAGTATTATTAGGAGATGTTTACTCGCGGTACACAGATTATCGTGTAGGAAGTCCAACCCAACGTCCTTTCTCCCTTTTTAAAGTGTAAGTCTTGGACAAGGCCTACAGGCATACAACTTGGCTTCTCATGACAGGTGTATAAGGAAAGTAGGATTGTTATACCTTCAGGGTCTCTGATCATGGACTCCTAACCTAATTAGAGACAAGAAGAGTCGGACTGTGCAGCTTATGAGGTACTTGCAGTTCTAGACTCCACCAGATCTATCCTTTTATTGTTATTTTCTTCTATTTATGTATTTATTGTAATTTTATTTGTACAATAATTTAGCGTACTAATTTTACCTATTTTCTCTGTAACCTGCATCACTCTTGTATTGTCTCATCTGTATATGGGTATACCGAAAACAGTCTTTCTACTATATAGGGGTAAGGCTGCGTACTACCAAACCTTCCTATACCCCGCTTTATTGCGGAACTTCAGACTAGGTGCGATGATGATAAGAGCGGTGACGTGATTGGGTGGTTAAAAATAAAGATTTGTTGATTTTCTCTCCATAATGTTTTCAGAGATTTAACTTTTGTTTCTCGATTTTTTCTTGCTTTTTATTACATGAAAGTAATATACATATGTTTGTCCTTGAGAAACAAGGTGAAAACGAAGCTGGGAGTGCGAAAAATCTACCTGAAACTCACTGGAAATTCATAAAGTGAGTTTTTCCATTTTCTAGATTTATTACATTAGTAACTAATTAAAGTTTAACTTAAAAAAAGAATTAGGGCATTCTGAATCCGATTTTAAGTGAATTTTCACTCTTTGAACATCACATGAGAGAAATACTTCAAGTTTTTGTGTCTCGAGTCTTATGTTCAGTGTTTGGGATCCATGATAGTTACTCAAAAAAGGAATTGAGACATTCTGAAGCCATTTTTGAGTGAATTTTTGTGCAATGAACTTGCCATAAAGGAGATACATAAGGTTCTCGTTCTCAAATAACCAGTTCAGTGTCCGGTGATGTATGATAGTCACTCTACTAAGATTTTTCTTTTACGAAAGTCTCAAATGAAGTTTCAGAGAATGTAGTCAGCATGAGTGTGTGACAATGAGACTGTGCATTCAATTTTTTACATTTATTAATGTTACATTGCACATACCATATGCTCATAAAGAATGTGAGGATAACATAAAGATATAGCCCTTGTGTTGGTGGACTTTTTGAGTGCTGATGACGATGAAGTCACCACAGTAGCCTTTTGAGTTAGTATTTTGAATTGTTCCGCTTACACATTAGGGGATGTCTATGGTCTCATATTTAGTTATTCTGCCCACAAGTATTAGCCTTACATAAGATTTTGATATGTACATAAAAGCATTGGATAGAGAAAAGTCGTTGCTTGAATGATCTATTCGCCCACAAGTAGTAGTGTCATGAGAGTTAATGGTTTGTACTATGATCGCTTTTATGTGAAAGTCTAGTTGCACATATTATATATTCAGCCCACAGGTGTTTCATAATATTGTGTGACCAAATTTTCAGAAAAGATACTATTTAATAGCTTTGAGTATCATTGTTGTCCTACATTTGTGCTGATTTAAATATTATCATTTTATAGTCACCTTTTTGGTCAATAAAATCAATGTCACCATTGAAACCCTAACTAGTTTCAATACGAAGAAGTGGACAGAGGATGTATTGAATGTTATGGAGATAGCTGAGGTTAACATGGCTATACAGACGGATATGACATCTCCATCTATATCCATGTGCTCGAAAGCTGGTAAAGCAGCCTATGAAGCATGAGATTGGTCTAACAGATTATGTCTAATGACCATTAAGAGATCCATTCATGACTATCTGCTTAGTGGACTTTTGGACACAGACCTAAACAAAGAAGTTTCTTGGTAATGTCTCCCAGAAGTACACAGTCTCACCTAATGTTGAGACAAATGCCTTGATGAAAGAATTATTCTCCATAAGGTATATGGGAGAAAGGGAAATGATGGAGTACATATCGAGAATGATCCATCTTCACAATAGACTGAAGATGCTAAACATTCCTCTTCCTGATGTCTTAATAGTTCACTAGACTTTGAATACACTCCTTCTAGAGTTTAGTAATCTAGTGATGACATATTATTCGCAAGACAAGAAATGGGACTTCAATGCTTTGATTGCCCATTGCGTTGCTAAGGAGAAGAAACTCAAGTTTGCCACTCCTATAAACCTCGAAGTAACTAAAGGGAAAGCAAAGATGAAACCCGCTAAGATTAAAGGTAGAAACACTAAATCTTCTCTACATACTAATGTTGGTCAAACCAGTGCTGGTAAAGGTCTGTAAGACATAAAGAAATCAGTAGTATAAGGCCTAGAAGGAAAGAATGTGACCATCAAGTAACTCCTTGGCTTATCAATTTATGAATCTAATTTGTCGTAGTTGCATTAAGTACTTGGTGGCTATATAGTAGAGCATCTGATCAAGGTGTTTCCACAATGCAGGGGTTCATATCTAGGATAAAGCCAAATAAAGGGAAGGAGAAACTGATAGTTCAGAGCAATGAAGAGTATGGGGAATGTATGTACTGAACCTTAGTAAAGTTTTTACACAATACATTTTATATATGATCTTTATATCAAATTGGGATAAAGAAGGTTGGCATTTTGTATTTAATGCTTCTATTGAACAGTTGTTGTTTAATGCAAAACATAACGGTACAACTTTCTTGTCATATTATTTGTATAGAATGTGCCTTACCCCGAATTAGATATATGATTCTTCGTATCTTGCTAAACAAGTTATGAAATGAAGAACCCTAACGAATGAGAAATCATACATAATGTGGCATAAAAGTTTAAGTCACATTTCCAGAGTTAAGGTTGAGAGATTGACCAAGGAAAGCATTTCTCAATTCTAGATTATGATGATCTGGGAATATGTGCTGACTGTTACATGGGTAAGTTGACCAATAAGGATAGAAGGGTCAACTTTAAGTTGACTAATAAGGATAGAAGGGTCAACTTGTGCTTTTGACTTGTTAAGTCTAATACATAAGGATATTGGTAGACCTTATACAGATGCATTGTACAATTCTAACTGTAATCTGACATTTATTGATGATTATTCCCATTACAGTTATATGTTCTTGCTTAAAGGCTTAAGGTTGAGAACCAATTAGAAAATTTTATCAAGATAGTCAGATTTGACAGTGGAGCAGAATATCATAGCAAACATGGTGTTTTAGGACTTGAAAAAGTCTGTTTTCCAGATATTTGGAATCAGTTGGAATAATAACTTAATTCACTATGTCGAGTTGTTCTGAGCAAAATAATGTATTACAGAAAGGCATAACGCATCTTAAAAGACTTGAAGAAGTCAATGCAGAATATGACTAATCTACCTAATTATTTAAAAGTGTGGAAATTCAGCCTTGCACTCATTCGTATATAGGGCTGCCCTACTGAGATAGTATAATCTTTATAAAGAAAGATTGCATATTCATTCCACCATTGCTATTTAGTTAGATATCTTGATGATTTTAAGGCTATAACTTTTACTATAGAGAATGAGAGACGGAATAGTGGAATTACAAACAATTAAGTTTCTGAAATATGATGTCTATGATGATGGTGGGCCCGTTGACCTTCGAATGATAACAGGGTGGATACTACAGTTATCTTGTACCTATTACTCATACAGTTAGATCCGGTAGATCTAGGTCTCTGTACCATACCTATATAGGAACAAGAATCCATACCTATACACATAGTAGTTCCAAGGGTACAAGATCTAATGTAGTTAGGTAAATCTACTAGAGTGAGACGACCAGTTATCCTATCTGATTAAATAGTCCATCAGGTGTACAGGATTATGATATTAGACATGTTACAGATCTAGTTACTTTTATAAAAGTTATCTTTGGACTCAATGCAGATTTGTGGTGAGTTACAATGACTGATGAAATGCAAGCTATGAAGTATAGTATGGTCTGGGAGTTAGTTGATTTGCATCCGAATTGTAAACTCGTCAGTTGTAAATGAAGATTAGACTTAAAGGATTTTAAGATAAAGTTTAGCAGTTTGTGGGCTCACTTAGTTGCCTAATGGTTCATTTAGATTACTTTATATTACCTTTTCTCTTATCCTCATAAGATATATTTTGAATGATTAAAGCAATTGTAACTCATGATGATATAGAGTTACATCATATGACTGTCAAAATCGCTTTTCTAAATAAAGACCTTTATAAAGTGGTCTATGTGATACAACCTAAAGGACTTCAAGATCCAGATAGAACTGACATGGTTTGCATATTAAGTAGATCAATATATAGTTTATATCAAACCTCCTAAAAGTGATACCTTACATTTGATAAGGTTTGGCCCTCTTTCGACTTTGTGAAAAATAAAGTTAAACTATGAAGTCAGGGGGAGCAAAGTCTTCCTATTATTGCATATGGATGATATATTGCTCACATTAAATTACTTGATCATATTGTATGAGGTTAAGCAACTTTTGGTCAAGAGCTTTGACATGAAGGACCTTGGCATAGCATATTTTGTCTTAAGCATTCATATTCACCGAGACAGATGTCAACACTCATCAAACCTCTAACAGAATGCATACATTGAGCATATGTTACAAAGGTTTAATATGGTTAATAGTAAACCTATCGTAGCACCTATCTCTCACAGTGAGAGATAATAGCTTGATGTATGCTCAATTATGTACTAGACAAGACATTGCATTCACCATTTGACTGTTTGGTTAATATCTGGTTAATCCAGGTGTAGACCATTAGAATACAGTCAAGCGAGTATGAAGATAAGAAAGGGAATTAAGGATTATATGTTGACATATAGAAAAGTCAACATACTAAACCTCGTACGGAATTTAGATTCAGATTTTAGTCATGTGTTCCGATGATCAGAAGTCTACTTAAGGTTACAGTTTTAAGTTTGTAGATAGTATAATGTCGTGAAAGTGTGTCAAGTAGACACAGGTAACTTCCTTTAGAGTGCATGCTATGAGGCTGCTTCACAGACAGTTTAGCTCAGAAACTTGATTTCTGAGTTGTCTATAGTTGATTCAGTGGCTATACTTATTCAGTTGTACTATAGCAATCTTGTTGCTATATTGTTTAATAACAACAAAGAATATCACAAGGTTTTAGCATTTAAAGGTCAATTATTTGGCCATAAAGGAGTTAATATGAAAAGGTAACATTAAGGTTTAGAGCATTTAAAAACTGAGGAACTGTAAGTCGATCCTTTAACTAAAAGACTTCAGCCACTTGTGTTTGAAATACAAGTATACAGTAAGAGTGTTTTGACATCTTTATACACTATTAGTTAGGAGATCGTTAGTTTTCTCCATATACATTTATACATTTGATGTATTATGACGGTATGATAGTTCATCAATAAAGATAATCATTGTTTATCCTCAATAATACGTGTTATCGTATATTGTCATAATACATATAAAAGTCTTAAGATTTGTGTCGATATTAAGCATTTAAAGGTGATTGGGCATATATACAGACTGACCTTGAGCTTATGCTATTTTTACATATACAATTTATTACAGATATCCATACATTTAACACGACATAAGGGGATATAAGTTTACAATCCCATAAAGGTTCTCTAATATAGTTTAGCATTCAGTTGAAGATTATAAAGGTTTTCTCTAATGTAGTTTATCATTTGGTGAGAGGAAACAAGTTTTCTCTAATGTTGTTTAACATTTAGTGAGAGAAAATATGATTTCTCTAATGCAGTTAGCATATACGGTTTAGCATAAAGTTGGAGAAATCGAGATCTATAAACGAAGATGATATAATTTAGATCATAAAGGTATCATCCTAGTTTGCCACATTCTATTTTCCCATTCATATTAATGAGGTATTAGGTATACGCGATTGTATTGAATCTGTGTCGCACATGACACATGCATTTGATACTTTTCGGTATTGAAAGCCTTGTAGGACAGAATGATGGACTTTTATTATCTTGGGATCAAATGTTTTGTTTTTTTACCTAGTCGACTAATTCAGTAGCATGGCTTAACCAAGTTTTTAAATTATTTTTAACTAGAGTCAAAACTGCAATTAATGCTTATCCAATGGGTAGAATGTTGGACAATACTACGTTATGAATATTGAATTTTATGTTGAGGTTGAGAGAAGTTAAGAGAATATATATCAAAGTCTCTCACCTGTAAGTTGTATATGAAGAATGAACCATACAAATTGAAGATGTATGAGAGAACATATTTAGAACAACATAACAATACGTTCAACCAAATAGTTTGTGATCTTTTAAGCTTAAGGTGGCCATTGTAAACAAAAATAAAAACAATGATTTTTTTTTGTGTCCTTGTAAACATATGGTAACTATTGCTTACATTAAGTGAGGAGACAATGTGTAGAAGATATAATAATTGTGTTATTAGTTTATAATTAGTAGAGGCAAAACACTAGTAAAAGTTCTTAAGGAGAAGGACTGTACATAAGGAACAATCAGGAACCTGGAAGAAAACATAGTAAAATTGGTTATCTAAGAGGCGTTACAAGTCAAAATTCAAAAGTACAAAGGTAATTTAGTGTTACTAACATGTGAAAACTGGACATATCAAGAGGGATTGTCTAAATAAGAAGAGGCAAGGTGAAGAAAAGAAAATTGATAATTCGTCAAGGTTTGCTAATGTTATGTAGAGTGAAGATTTGGGTTGCAGTGATAGAGATGTGTTCTACATTTTAACCAATCAATTATGGGATTTGTGAATTCTAGATAGATGATACTAAAATCGCATGCACCAAATAAGGATTGATTTGTGTCATAAAAGTTTGGTATTATTACGTTGGGAGATGATAAACGTTGTAAATCATGTGGAACATGAAAGATCAAAGGCAAGATTTTTTATATAATTGTTAAAATGTTGTGTAAAGCCTGACATATATTAAATTTGAGGAAGACCATTATCTCTCCGGATACTTTACATGTGAATGGCCAACATTAAGATGGTTACATTTTCTGGTTGGATGTTTTACATGTGAATGGTCAATAATCAGGTGGTTAAGGGTGTTATGCGTATAATAACAGGTTCAAGATTGACAAAAAAACATTTATAAACTAATAGGAAGTATAATTGTAGGTGGAGAAGTTATTGCAGTTGAATTAGAGGAAGATAGTTCTACATTGTAACACATATGGCTAGATCATCTTAGTGACCAAGGATGAGGGAATCTTAAAGGGTGTCAAATGTTACAAGTTATACTTTTACAACTTTTATGCGCCTAGTAAACAATATAGGTTGACATTCAAAAATGTAGAGTTGAAGAGCAATATATGCTAAAGAGAACGCATACAGAGAATGTGTTAAGGTCAATAAAGATCAATATTCATTCAAAAGCAATACAAGCAGAACAAGAATAGCCTAGAGCAAATGCTAACGAGGTTTAAAAATTATAGTTCAAGAGATAGAACAACAATGTGAGAAGAAGAGAAATATTATAATGAGTCACAGATAGAGCGAGACGCACTATTATGCCACCAAATATATTGATTAAAAAGACTCATTCTTGTATACATTTACCAATATTAACAAGTATCCAACTATTCTTTTAAGAAATATGGATAATCAAGAGAAGGATAAATCAATGGATGTCATAGCGAATGATGTGAGGTTTTATAAGATTATGAAGTTGACTGTATCTAGACAATTCTTTATGGAAAGAGTTCACAGTTTAAAGAATATAAGTGTGCATGTGTTTCATTATGAAAACAAACAATATAATATACAATTGTTGTGGTCCATCCCTATTTTATGAATGTTAGTTTGACAAAAACCACTAAATTTGGACTTTACAACTGTTAGCTATCTTTATATACCAAAAGGAATAAAGTATGAATGACCGTCTATGGTATAAAATCTTATCCTTTTGAAATTTAACTATAAGTTTAAGAGATAAAAGTTGTATAAGATACAAACCACGCGACGATAGAAAAGTTTTAGAGTCCAAATAACTGTCAATAACTATATTTTTATTAGATTTTGATTTCTACAATTTGTTTATGAGTAGTATTGGTATATGTGTGTGTGTGTGTGCATTTCATCAATATATATATATATACAATAAATTTCATCAACTATTTATCAATTTGTACTCAATTTTAGAGGTAGTTAGTATAAGTCTTTTAAGAGAGCTTTAGAAAAAGCTAAAAGAAATATAATAGTTATAGTTGTCTTATGAGGTATTCTGAAGTAAGAGAGCTCAAAATTTTTGTTATTTGTATCCTGCTATTTGATTTAGTGAATTTTATTGTTAGTTTGTCTTGTGATTTTTACCTCTATATTAGAGGGTTTTCTACTTTAAAATCACGTGTTCGTTATCTTTTAGTCTTCTTTATTGTGTGAGTAGTTTGTTATTAGTTAAGTAAACTTGAAAATTTTGTGAGTATTATTGCACATTATTACTTGGAAGCCCAACATGTAATATTAGAGCATTAGGTAACAGAGAGTGACAATAGAGTTATGATGAAGCTAAAGTCGACCAACAACTGGACATAAAGACCAATAATAGAAGATCTCCTGTATTACATGGATCTCTATGATCCAATTGATGTAGAGAAAAATGTAAAAGTCGATTCCTATCTAAATCAAAGAAGATGATAATTAAAAGGCAAGAAAAGATGAAGTAGAAAACTTTAGGAACTACTCCCTTCTATCCAAAATAAGTGTCGTTTTAGAGAGATGCACACTTATTAAGAAAGCTAGTAAAATATTTGATATATCCTTATTAATTGCTGTTGAATTACCTTGAAAATGTAATCTATATAATTAGGATGTGAAAGAAATTAAAGGGTAATTTTGAAAAAAAAACTATAAACATGTATGAAAAATCGTGAACGACACTTATTTTGAATAATTAAAATTTCTCTAAAACGACACTTATTTTGAATAGGAGGGAGTATTAGATAGTGAATTGGTATTAGTATCTTCAATCATGTATCCCAAGATATTAATCTTTTAAAGCTATTAAGAAATTAGAGGGTCTTTACAATAGGAAAATTACTCACAACAAGGAGTCATTGATTAAAAAGCTTATAAGTGCCTGTTTGATTCAGCTTTTAGAGACTCTAAAAGCACTTTTTTTCACCGCAAAAGTTGTTTTCAGGAAAAAAATGAGTGTTTGGCTGCAAATTTCAAAAGCACTTTTTAAGTAGAAACAACTTTTGAAAAAGCTAAAATACAGCTTTTTCAAAAGCTAAAATTTAAAGCTTTTCAGAAAAGCCCAAATTTCAGATTTTTCAGGAAGCTGTTTTTTATGTTATAGAAATAAAATATTTTTAAATATAAATCAAATAGAATAGAATAATATTT
>JAOTIZ010000002.1:10134816-10157342 GCA_027123425.1 Erythroxylum panamense | reverse complement strand
GTAATTTTCTGACAGAAGAATTTATTGACCGAACAAAAAAATCGTCGGTAAATTTAACGACGAAAATTTTTACCGTCAGTAATTTCGTCGGTAAATCTACCAACGGAAAATTTTCGTCATTAAAACGTCTTTTTCTGTTAATAAATTTCGTCGCTAAATAAGTTTACCGATGAAATATGTACAAATTCCGTCGGTAAATTCCGTCGTTAAACTCTATTTTTCTTGTAATGATGGCAGCATGGGCTGGATTGGTAATTTGCTTTGCGCCGTATTAAGGAGAGGAATCGCGGAATTCTTTTAGTTGGGAACAGCTGATCCGAATAGCTTGTTTGCTAGACTTTTGATTTGATGTAAAATGGCATAGAGTAGCTAATATTCCAGAGCATTTGGAACTTAGTTACTATTATTTTGTTGGTAATTTCATAATATGAAAATCTTTGCCTTTGTCTACATTTTCAGCGTGAATACTAGAGGTGCATTTCTGTGTTGCAAGGAAGCAGCAAACCGGATCAAACAAGGTGGTGGAGGCCGAATCATCCTGTTATCGTCGTCATTGGTGGGTGCAGTGAGGCCTGGATTTGGAGCATATACGGCTTCAAAGGCTGCAGTGGAGGCAATGACCAAGATATTGGCAAAGGAGCTAAAGGGAACTGGAATTACTGCAAACTGTGTGGCTCCAGGACCGATTGCAACAGAGATGTATTTTGCAGGGAAAACAGAAGAGCAGATTAAGAAAAACATAGAGGAGAGCCCACTTGGCAGGCTTGGAGAGACCAAGGATATTGCCCCTGTTGTTGGGTTCTTGGCTACCGACGCTGGTGAGTGGATTAATGGCCAAGTGATACGTGCCAACGGTGGCTATGTGTAGACATGGAACTTTGGTAGTTGCAGCCAATGACAAGGACTATATTAAGTGTTGGGTTCGCAATCTGGGAGTAATAGATTATATCTATTAAGTGTTTTAAAGTGACGTTCAATTTCTGCAACTATTAATTATGTTGTGACTTGCTAGCAGCGGAGAATCAAAATGTCTACCTTACTTACAATGATAAGATTTCTTGGCTATCTTCACGCTGAGTTTATCACCCCTTTTCGATTTGTGGATTAAACAAATGAATCACTTTCTTATTTCTTCTTCTTTGTCATGATCTCTTGGAGAATTTTGTCTGCTCTAACCAACAATTCCTGACAGCTGTCTGCGATTTTGGTACCCAGAAAAGATGCCTTTATAGAGTTTTTAGTTTTAATTCTGATGAGTCACTAAGACTGAATCAAATGACTGTTACATAAGGCTAAGCATAGAATGGTGGATATTTATGTGATATATAAATTAGATGAACTCATGGTAACTCCTAAAACACCGCAAATAACTTATTGAAAAAATGTAAGTGATGAGTTGAATGTTGACCTAAATATTATACATAGGTCAAGAGAGACATGATGGTGATGCTGGACAAGAAACTAGTAGTTATGATGCAGAGAATGAAAGTCGTCATCATGAAGTTGAGATTATTTATAAGGATGTAGTAATTACTGACGGAGACAACTAAGATGAAAAAAAAATCAGTAATATTAAGGTGGATAAAATTCAAAATAATGAAGAGATTGAACATAAAAGTGATTGAAATTAGTGATGAAGCTGGAGAATAAGAGGCACAATATGGAGATGCCCTCTTGATCTCAATGTGTCTATTCCAGATGATCAGCAACCATTGGAAATAGATTCAGGGATACTTGGTTGAAGAGTTTGGGAAGGGATTAATGAGTAAGGAATGAAAAGTGAGTGGTTAGTTGTTGATTATGATTATAGGAGTAATGGTTTGATATCCCACTTTGGGGGAATCCTCCATACCCTTCATTTATTAAATGAATGAAACTCATTCTTTAGTAGAGACTCATTATTAATACTAATTAATTATTAATACTAATTAATTAAATATAATTAGTTTTTTTTAAAGGTAAAGGAAAAACTCCATTAACCATATAAATGAGTTAGACAAGGTGGAATAGACACCCATACTTTTAAACGAGAGAAATTGCAAGACACTCTAGTAAGTTCATCAGCGCCCACATTTTGTCGTCGATTAATCCAAACAACATAAATATTAGAATTACTTCCCAATATGAGTTGGCAATCCTTAATAATTTCCCCAAACTCTGAATGATCCTCTTGGTGTGATTTAATGGCT
The DNA here is from genome assembly GCA_027123425.1 of Erythroxylum panamense. Taxonomy (NCBI): domain Eukaryota; kingdom Viridiplantae; phylum Streptophyta; class Magnoliopsida; order Malpighiales; family Erythroxylaceae; genus Erythroxylum; species Erythroxylum panamense. The sequence continues at coordinate 10,155,153 of JAOTIZ010000002.1, read as the reverse complement.
AGCACTACAAGTTGAGAATCAGTAAAGATACTCCTCATATGTTGCATGTTGTGAACCATCCATATAAGAGCCAGTCGAACTGCTAAGGCCTCTATCACTAACGCTGAATGTAGACCATCAAACCATCCAGAAATTAAATGTTGAAAGAGGCCTTCAAGGCTCTCAATGATAAAGCCAAACCCCGATTTACCCATACTCTCAAATCTTGCCCCGTCGACGAAAATATGTCATTCATCCAAGCTATCTACTGCACTTTGTCTTCTCCCAGCAGCTATGAAACGATTGGCGACTGGACCTCTATTGTTGCTGGAGGACAAAAGCTGTTGCTGCCGCGTTCGTTCTTGCGCTAAAGTCCATTGATGTAGGTGATTCATTGCAAGTTGTCAAGTTCCCCTCGCTGTAGGGAATTGAGCTTGCCATAAGCCTTTGTTTCTTCCCTCCCATATCTTCCATGCCATGGTTGTAAATTTTGAGATGCGTGCTCCATTGTTCGTATTCAGTACGTGCAAGAAAAACTCCCTAAAAGAAGGAGCTGGGTTAGAAATAAAAAAATCCCCTACCTCCCACACCTCCCTCGCCCTCTCACACCCCACCAAGCAATGACTGACATCCTCCACCTCTCCACAGTAGCATTTATCATTCACCTGCAAAATATAATTAATTAAAATATAATTCATTCATTAATTAAAACATAGTAATTAATTAATCAATTAAAATATAATTCATTAATTAATTACAATATAGTAATTAATTTATTAATAAATTAAAATATAATTAATTAGTTAAAATATAATTCATTCATTAATTAAAATACCGTAATCAATTAATTAATTTAAATATTATTTATTAAAATAAAATTATTCATTAATTAAAATATTGTAATTAATTATTTAATTAAAATATAATTAATCAAATTATTAATATTAATTAATTAATTACATTATTATCAATAAAATACTCTAATTAATTAATTACAATATTTTAATTAATTAATATATTGTAATTAATTAATTACATTATTTTTATAAACCAACCACTATCAATGGTAATGGTAATCATTCATTCTTCTTAGCCAACCATCATAATTATAATGATAATATCCATTCTCATTCTTCATTATATTCATTCCCATTCCTATTAGCATTCTTTCATACAAACCAACCACCCCCTCAATAGATTATGAAAAAAAATTCAATGATGACTACCATTAGTGGTAGAGAACTTGGTGAACCACTAAAGAGACCATTTAAGAGTTTCAAGCATCAACCAAATAGTGAACAATGTCAATGAACTTTTGGTATGAAGTTTGGTAATGTTAATGAATTTAAAGATGTATTTGTTAATTGTGTAATGATTATTGGATATTAGGGAAGGATGCAAATGACAGTTGTATATTCCATACGTCAATAATGATAATTACTTCAAAGTTTAAACCTGTAAGGCAAAGCATAGTTGCTTCACCACAAACAAGGCAAAAATAATTTCGAAATAGTTTCTTATAAGGCATTTCAAGAACAAAATATTGAAGAAGTCGAGCTTTACAACAGCCAAGATGGTGAAGGAATACAAGGAGAAGCTTAACATGTTTATCAAATTGAGTTTGTGTAGATCTACTAAAAGGAAATTAAGAGAAGAGAGAACAAAAGAATATGCAAATGAATATTCAAAGATATGAAGATATGTACATGAGTTGAAAATTAAAAATAATGGTTCAACTATTGAGCTTCAGTTGTATAGAATTATGAGTCATTAATCCTCTAATTCAAAACTACACATATGTTTTGAAGATATAAAAAGGGGAGACACTTGAGTTTAATATTTGGGATGGATAGTGTCACAAAGGTTTGCTTTGGACTCAAACTTCTACCATAAATTGCGCCCACCTTCGTGTGACAACCCTACTTAGGTCCGCTTAAGCAAGATTCGACCTTCTTACGTGAATGTTGTCGAACAATTCCGTTAGCCCTCGAACACCTTACACGCACACAAGTGTTTAAAATGTTTCTCTCACACATATAAAGAACATAAGTGTAAAACATAGTAAAGAAAGCAACAAGAGAATTTAAATATAACCGAAGCTACTCTTTCATTAACTCTCAACAAAATGTTAACAAAACATACGAGTACCTCCTACTCGAAGCACTCAAAGAACTCTTTACTCGAAGCCGTTGCAAGGAACTCCCTACTTAAAACCCTTACAATGAGAACTCTCCCAAAAGCTCTCAACTCTCAAAACTCTCTCCTCTGAGTGATTTCTCTCAATAAATGCCTCGTTGATCGAATAAATAGGTCTCAACACTAATGAGTTATTTATAGGCTCCTTCAGATGGCTAAGAGTCCTAATAAAACCCTACTAGCGAAGATCACAATCTTATCCTATCTAATAGGATTAAGTTACATCAAATTTAAAAGATTACCTTATTTAGGAATGATTATCATTATCCACGAAGATCTCCTCTATCTTCAGATGATCATTCCACGTGATCTTTATCTTTTAAAGCTAATATTCATCCACTATGATCTTATCCGCCACATCATCACGTGCCACATCATCCATGGCTGTCACGTCATTGCTGATGTCTTCTCACCACGACCTATCTGCACATAAATCCATCAATGCACATCCTTGGACAAGTTCATCTTCCATGATTAAGCTTACTTATGGTGCAGTCTCGTTGCTCCATGACTAATTACAAGTCACAATCCGAGTTAATATAAAACCTCGCACACTTTACATACCTTTGACTTGCCTCGCCGAAGTGAAGTGCTTATGCGCCTCGTCGCGCTCACATGCCTTCGCACATCCTCGCGAGGTCTCGTACTCCTTTGCACATCCTCGTATACCCTCGAGTCTCGCATGATTTAGTTTTCTAACTTTGCGTGGACTTGCATCTGAATATCATGTCTCATTGAAGATTTCCACCAATGCATGCCTATGCGTGCCCACGCGTATCGAATCTCACCTACTTTTGAGATCTACGTTGATATTTCTCGTATCACTCACCTACTTCGCAAGTTCCTCGGATATTGCTCGCCAACTCGTAAGATTTCACCTTGTTCCCTCGTCAACATGCCTTTCTCGTGCCAACTTGCGTGCCAAGCATTGACCAAGGCTTGCCAATACTCGCACAATCCTACAGTATTAACTTAGGGGTCTAACAAATCACTCCCACTAGAAGAATTCGATGCCCTAGTCGAAATAATCTGTGAGCACTCCTTTATGAGCGATTCCCTCGAAGACTCCTTCGTTAATTGTTGAAGACTGGAGCAAGCCTTTTTTTCCAATGACACCTTTTTCTCGCACCATCTCCTCTTTCCATTGGGTTTGTTTTTACATGGGTGCTCCTCCACGAGGCTCATGACATTCAAATAAGCGAAGTTGTTGATAGCTCCTTCTCCCAAGTCATCTTCATCGCTCCCTCCTTTGTCCTTTGCGACTATATAGTTCATCTGCTCCTCGCCCATCTTCCTCTTCGGACATTTTTAAGCAAAATGCGGCCCCGTACAGATGAAGCACGCAACCTTTCCCTTCGATTGCTTCTTCTTATGTTGAGAAGATTCTTCCACCTTCTCTTTGCCTTTCTCCTTGCCATCTCAAGTTTCACCATTTTTTCTCCTCTCTGTTGGGTCGAATTGGTAGTGGATATTAGGGATCCACCAAGGCATTTGTTGCCGCTATTACGCTAGGAGGTCCTTCACGTTCTACCTCCGAAGCTCCATTTGTGCCTAACCTCGCAAGCTGCTAATGAAGTTGAACAACTTGTCCTCCTCTGACATATTTCACATGTCCAACATCACCAATGTGAACTTCCTCACATACTCCCTTACTGAGTCATCTTGCTTCAAACCTTTCAAAGCTTCCCTCGTGAGCCATGAAGTGCTGTTAGGTAGGAATTGATCCGTTAGCTCCTTCTTCATCTTCTCCCAAGTGTCGATGGGAGGTCTACCCGCATTGATGTCATTGGAGGTTCTCGTTCTCCACCACAGTTTTGCATCACTCACTAGGTACATTGCTATGATTGACACCTGCTCCGAGTTCAGCACCTCAAAGTACTACTCCATGTCCTATAGAAAATTTTCGAGCTCCTTGGCAATCCATTTGCCATCAAAAACTTGTGGTGCTCGCACCTTCACTATAGTGCATTCCACTCGGACACCCGTCTGATGCCTTGACATAACATATTTGAGCACCAGCAAATCATAGCTCATCTCCTCACGAGCCTTCATTTGTTATTCGATCGCTCTCATCGTAGCTTGAAGCTCCCTCTCTAAGGACACTATATGTTCCAACAAAGGAACTACTCCCTCATCTCTCGGGGCTAGAGACTCAAGAATCGCTTCTATTCTAATAACCCTTTTTGTCAGATTTCTTCCACTAGCCATCACTCTAGATTGGCTCTGATATCAGTTATCACAAAGGTCTGCTTTGGACTTGAACTTTTATCGCAAATCGGGCCCACTTTTGTGTGGCAACCCCACGTAGGTCCGCTTAAGTAAGATTCAGCCTTATTACGTGAATGTCATTGAACAATTCCATTAGCCCTCGAACACCTCACATGCAGACGAGTGTTTTTATTACACACGTAAAGAACACAAGTGTAAAACAAAGTAATGAAAGCAACAAGAGATTTTAAATATAACCGAATCTACTCTTTCATTAACTCTTAACAAAATGTCAACAAAAGACATGAATACCTCCTACTCGAAGCACTCAAGGAACTCTATACTCGAAGTCCTTACAATGAGAACTCCTCCAAAAGCTCTCAACTCTCAAAGCTTTCCCTTTTAAGTGATTTCTCTTAATGAATGCCTCACTGATCAAATGAATAGGTCTCAACACTAATGAGCTATTTATAGGTTCCTTCAGATGACTAAGAGTCCTAATAAAACTCTACTAGCTAAGATCACAATCTTATCCTATATAATAGGATTAAGTTACATCACATTTAAAAGATTACCCTATTTACGAATGATTATCCTTATCCACAAAGATCTCCTCTATCTTCAGATAATCCTTCCACATGATCTTTATCTTTTAAAGCTAATGTTCATCCACTATCATCTTATCTGCCACGTCATCATGTGCCATATCATCTATAGTTGCCATGTCACTGCTGATATGTTCTCACCACGACCTATCCGCATATATGTCCATCAATGCACGTCCATGGACAAGTCCATCTTCCATGATCAAGCTCACTTATGGTGCAATCTCGTCGCTCCATAACTAAGTACAAGTCATAATCTGAGTTAGTATAAAACCTTGCATACTTTACATACCTTCGACCTGTCTCACCAAGGTGAATTGCTTATGTGCCTTGTCGCACTTGCATGCCTTCACGCATTCACACAGGGTCTCGCACTCCTTTGCACATCCTCGCCAACCCTTGGGTCTCGTATGATTTAGCTTTCTAACTCCGTGTGGCCTCACATCCGAATCTCATGTCTCGTTAAAGATTTCCACCAATGTCTGCCTACGCGCATTGAATCTCGCCTACTCTCAAGATCTACGTATACACTTCCCGCATCACTCGCCTATTTCGCAAGTTCCTCAGATTTTGCTCACCAACTAGCAAGACTTCGCCTTCTTTCCACGTCAACACACCTTCCTCATGCAAACTTGCATGCCAAGCATTGGCCAAAGCTCGTCAACACTCACACGATCCTGCAATCTGAACTTAGGGTCTAACAGATAGTTTAACGTGAAACTTATGCTGGAAACCACCTACAACCTGAATCATAAAGAATTAGAACCTTAGGATCGTCTTTAGATCAAGCAAAGAAGCTTGATCCTAACCAAACCCATTGAGTGGAACCAAAGCTATACATATTTTTATTGCCATAAGTTGCCTTTATAAAATTAGATTAATTTTATTAAAAATAAATATAAAATTCTCACAAAGTGAAAAAAAATCCTCAATTTGATTTCTATATTGATAATCATTACTTATATCAACAAGATAACCTTTTATATGTATAAATTCCTTAAGAACTAGAATCCTAAAAGGAAAAGAAAACTAAAGTCTTAATAGAACAATTCCTTATCAAGTGTAACAAAAATACTAACTATTAATGCTACTTTAAATAGGACTATAGGAATCCTATTTCAATTCAGATACCTAATTTCATAAAGAATCGTAATCATATTAGAATTTAACCCTATAGTTAGTCCAAGCTCAAATAGAAAACTAGAAAACAACTATAAAATAATATTAACATGCTTTAAGATTTATAATTAAATAAGGTATAACATCTAGACAATTACATACTAAAACGAGCAAGAAGAGGACAATGGAGAGTTGCTAAATCATCATAAGAATAACTTTCATAGTCATGCGTGGAACAGCCACGCAATTAGTGATAAGCAAGAAATATTGGTGTTGTAATTAGATGATAAACTATGATAACTAAGTTCAACTATGTTTTGAGTTTTTGGGTAGGATATATTAGTGTTGTAACTAAATACATACATTATGATATTTATTTAACTATCTTTTGAGTTTCTGTTGTAGGATATATCAATGTTTCATTTTCAGTTTTATGATATTGATCACTATGTGTACTTCATTCAAATTTAAAGAAAGTATAGAAGTATTTAACATCATTAAAATAAGATGATTAGCAACCAAATATGTTTATTAATAGTTCATAAAACACTATCAAAACAAGATAATTGAAAGCTTGTAACTATTTTTATACGACATTATCCACAAGTACACTCATAATAATAGTGACAACTCCTATAGCAACATTTATTAACATTTAGTTAATAACGTTCAATTCTTCAGTCTCTTTCAATAACAAAGCAATGTCAACCTTCATGTTCTTTTATTCTTTTTCATTCTCATTAGATATTTTACTTACCTTTATTTCAACCTTCTTTTTCTAAAACATCTTTCTTTTTTCTTAGTTTGTGAATTACGCCAACAATTCTTTGTAGAAACTTCTAATCGTACCATTCGAAGAAATCACGTCATTAACTTACAAAGAGATGAATCACCAATTAATAATATAAAAAATTTAATTCATATATAAAATTTCAGTTAATAAGTAATTGTTCAACTAGATAATATTGACAACAAAAAAACCTCCTATTTGGATTTGATCATTCCATGAAATTCTCAATTGACCCATAATAACATATGAAACTTTCTGCACCTTTAGTTGATGTATTTTTAGATGAAAAAGAATATTCCATATACAATCTCACAACATTGGTCTGAACATTGCAAGAATGTAAACATCTTTTAACTAACAATAAAAGGGCATATTTCACTTACAATTGAAGCAATTGAATAATTTTATTGACATGCCTTTAAAGATAAGATCATTCTTGAGAATGGAGGTTAAGTAAACCATAAAATTAGAGCACCTCTAATAAAACATAAACCAATTACATAGAATAAGAAGTTCTCTAAGCCTAGCTTCTTAAGATGAGATTAAAATGGCAAAACTACTTAACAAGACAATCTGACTTCCATTTAAGCACAATACATGGTAATTTAGAATAATGTTCAACCATCCAAAGGTTAGGTACAACAATTTTAAAGCATAAGGTATGAATAACCAAGAAAACTAAAAAATTCAAGTATACAGATAAAAAGAGACAATTATGCTTTTAAACATATTAAAGAATAGAAACTTAAATATTTGTGTTAATTTTATGATGTACCAACTTAATGAAAGCTAAGACTTTAAGTAAATAATTTATAGTAGACATCTTAGAATAGTTAAAATCGTTCTATTTAAGCTAAAAAATGGAGAGATGATCATCAACAAAATGAAACACAATAATTATAAACTACCTTACCAAAAATGTAGTGAAGGACCAACAACATATAAATGGCGAGGATCATTAACAATTGAGGCCAGAGACAAAGAGAGTAGTCATGTTTGAAACTCCATAATATGTTTTAGGGATTTAGGGTTTCCCAAAACATGATTTATGATTTCGAATAATTGGGATAGACGATAGTCACCTACATAGCTAATGTGGACCTTTAACCTAAATGTGTCTCTCAAGTATGCCTTAAATAAACCTTTACGAAAATTTGAAGTTTAGTTAGGCTAAGGGCTAAATTACATACTTTGTAAAATGTTAGGACCTTTTTTGAATATTGTTAATGTTAGAGTCTAACTTATTGTGATGTAAATCTTAGAGATTAAAATGTACCTTCAGCTGGTAACTAAAATAAGTATTGATCTCTGGATGACACATAAAAGTGAGGTGAATTAAGTATATCTGAATAATATCTAGTGAACAAATCCAATGATATAATCACTAAATAGATAATTTGGTAATATAAAAAATGAAAATTACCAAGTAAAATAAGTATGAAAAAGTAAAGGAAGGAGTATATAAAATCAATTTATGGTAATCCAATTCAATAATCATTAACCTATTTTTTCTCTCCAAGTTTCAATTAGAGAACTATCGCCTTCATGTAATGCTCATATAAATATAAATTTGGTTAAACACTTTGAATAACTTATGTAAATTCTTTAATATGCAAAAGATAATTTTGACAACTCACTTATGACTTATTTATACTCATAACCCTTATTTATGTCTACTAAGAACAAAAGTTATTGCTAGAAACAAAAGTCTACTAGTTACAAACTAGTTGTAAAAATAAAAAACTTTAAATTTCCAAAGTTTAAACTTTAACTATTTAATAAAAATTGAATTTAACACACTCAATCACATTTAGAGTTATTCAAAAAGGACTTTAAAGATCTAGAGTCCTTTTTAACCAAAAATATATTTTTTTTAGCATAAAATGATGTCTCTGCCACCTGCTAACAGTGCACTTAAAAATGACATTTCACTTGTTTTTGTTTCTCTGGCTGAAGATCAAAAGATTCTTGAAGCTAAAAGTTGCACTCAAAGTTCATTTTCCTCTATTTATTTACAACAAATTGTATTTGCAATTTTGTAGAGGGTCTATGTTACTATAGTAGGGCCCTAGTTACATGCCCCATGTAAAATGTAACTATGGATGAACACATGGTATTAGCAGTTTCTAAAGTTAGGCGAGGTTGTTGAAAGATGAAGAATTTTACATGAAGGTGGGGCTCAAATAAATGAAGCAAAAATGAAGGTAGGCGAATTACGTTGCCCTCCTAACCACTGATTAAAGGGTAGATATTTTACTGATTACAAACTGTTGAATGTAATGAGAGTGAATCGTACCTCTATTTTCTTAAAAGAGTTCGATGATTTTTAAAATCCATATTTTTCTGCTTGCTTCCTTTCCATAGATTGTTTGATGAAGTCAGGATAAAAAAGATTGATTCTTGTTATAAAGCCCATTCATTAAATATAAACTTACCAACAACCCAACCCATATTTTACTAAACATTTATAAAAATTTCAACAGTTGGAAAGATAATGGCAACCAACTAAACCACCATCTTCCTCATCTTTTCTCTTCATTTCCAACTGGTGAGTGTGTCAAAATGCATCACTTTGTTCTGCATGTAACTCTTTCCTCATAAGCTTCCACATTTTGTTTGTTTTGCAGCAAATTTAGGGAAAGTTGTGGTGGTTAACAACATCAAAAGTCTTCACATTTAGGTAAAATTCCAACAACCATTTTTATGTCTTTTTGTGTTATTTTAATCATCTAGTTTGAAGTTAGATTATATGTTATGGTTGTTTAGGATAATTTTTGAAAGTTGCATGAAAGGAGAAAATTGGAGAAAATGGGGCTGAAAATGATGAAATAAGAAAAGGGAGAAGAAGAAAGGAGGGTGAAGATGATGACATTGTTTTGAAAATTTAAGTTGCTTGTAGGGGCATAATGGGAAGTGCGGAAAGTTAAGGGTAAATATGAAATTTTGTTGTAAGAAGGGCGCTTTTGGTTTTAATTGAAATGGAGGAGGGTAAAATGGACTTTTAATTAGTTAAGAGTATTTTAACAATTTGGGGGGTTAGATTAGTAAAGATATTATTTTTATAAAAATTGGAAGAAAGAATAATGTTGGATTATTAGTGTAATTGGGTAAGAAATTTTTGGTAAATTAGTCTAATAAAATTTTGTCAATTCTAGGTCCGAAAGTTCGATTAAGGAAAAATTGAGATTATCAATTAGTTGAGTCCGAAATTGAGTAAGGATAACCTTGGACTTTACTTTTAAAATTAAATATCATTTTGTTATTAATAAATTTTATTTTGAGTTAGTCATTAATTTAATTAATGATTAATAATTACATTCATGAATTATAGTTATTTTAATTATCAAATAATTAATGTAGTATAAGATGTTTCATTGTTATATTTAGTGACATTTTATTAGATGTATTACTTGTTAAATTGACGAAAAATGTGTTAATTAAGTAGGGACTGATGGATAATAAATTGTGAATAATTGGTGAAAAATAAGAATTAGTGACATGCCTAGGATAAGCTATATTTGATGGTCTTAGATGGGTAGGTTAAGTTGATATGAGTGAGTGGTAGCTAAGTATATGTCCATTGAGCAGATACGGGAACATCTTGAGTCTGGGGATGTCGTATGTTGATGGCTAGGTATTAAAGTGGTACCGGGATATCCTAAGTCCCATGAATATCTTGTGTCGATGGCTAGGTATTAGAGTAGTATCAGGGTGAAGATTGAGAAATTGAGGTATCCTATGCCAATATTTATACATTTAATTACGTTTCCACTAATGAGAGATTATGATGAGATGAACCGACAAACCATTGGATGTACGATTACTAGGTTAAGTTGGGCTCATGAAATTCAGTTAAATATTGAAATAAAACATAAATGGCAGTTGAAATTAATATTTATGTTAATCATAATTTGACAAATTTTTTTAGATGTTTGTTAACTGTTTAGCTTAGACTGAGGACTATTGTGTATATACGTATTATATGTATGATTTAATTAGTTGACTAAGTATTATAATTAATTATTGAGTTACTTAGTTTTAATGGTAAGGTCGGTTATCCTCACTGACTTGGTGGCTCACCCTTTGCCGTTATTTTTTTAAGAGATCTAATAATTACTGATAACCCCAGTATATGTGATCAACAGAGTGGAGAATAAGTGGGGCCAGCAGTTTAATTGTGTAAAGTTTTTTATTGTATATATTTTTTAATGTGACAACTCTAGTAATTGTATTATGAGAATACTTTTGTATCCGATAAACATTAATCTTTTTTGAACTAATGAGAAATTGAATAATTAATGATATATTTTGAAAAATATTTGGTAAATTATGGTTTAAGAGTTTTGGGAGTGTCACACTTGTAATCAGTGATCATCACTTTTTGTTTTCCATGCATTTGTCTCCTGTTGATCTCATCCTCAATTAATTTTGCTCACAAATCCCTTCTATGCTAGGTTAACTCATACAAACCAATAACCTGATGCTACAAAATTTGGAACTTTTTTACAGCGGCTTGTCATTGGACTTCTAGTTCCACAAGCTAGATGCAATTTCATGTTGTTCTCCCTTTTGCTAGCGAGTATAAAGGAAGTCAATTTATGAGTTAGTAATTAATGGTCCTGTTTGGATGTTGGCTGATCAGCTATTTTTTAGTTGATTGACCAATATTAGCTGATTGATTTTGTCAATCAACTATTGGCCCTGTTTAGTTGTTGACTGGTTGGATTGGCTTATTCAACCTAATCAACTAATTTTATAGAAGCTGCTTGTAAGCAACGTTTATGCAACAGCTGATTAACTTTTGTTATAATGTCCTTCACTCTCTACTCTTTATGTGACGTCTTTCTCACGCTCTGGTCTAGTCTCACTTTTTTGGCCTGTCTCACTCACACACGAAGTAACTCATTAAGTCACCCCTGTGACTATTATTTAATAAGACGGGAGTCATGCACAGTCATTTGCTTCAACTTTGATAAATGAAATATTGAACTTTTGAAAGTGATATAATTTTTTTAAAAGTTAAATAATATATACCTATGATATTGATATAATATTCTAGATTATTCATCTATATTTTGAGGATTATAAACTTAATTTTTATATAATTAAATATCTAAATGCTAAATTCTTATAAGAATATTCAACGAAATACTAAGATATATAATATTTGTACCCTTATTTTTTAAAAGTCATGTCTTCATAATTTATTTTATACATAAATAGCTAATATTAAATAATTAATTTTACTAAACGTCAAATAAAAAATAACCAATACAATTAATGGATCAAATTAGCTGATAAAATCTATCTTACTAGACATGACCATATGTTTGTATCCCAGTGTTAACTTTCACCTTGACTCTGTCGACACTTGTGCTATCCAGGTGAAAAGAAGCCATAACAGTAGTAAATGCAAAGTGACAAGATGTATAGGCATGCGTATTTTCAGTTTTGAAGCTTCCGCCAAAAGAAGGCCGATTCCTGTTCCGGGATTCGTCTGAAGTAGATATAGAAAAAAAATGAAAAAGGAAAGGCAAAAGGTATTGACGTAATAGATGATGTCAATCGATAGTAAACTGCCCAACAGATAAAGACGAAAATTATCTGCGGACCTTCACTCTCTCCAACAACAACAATGGCCACAAACACTACAGGAGCCAACCCACCAAGTCACATGCCTCTTCCATTGAAAGACCGGGTGGCCATAGTCACTGGCTCCTCTCGGGGCATCGGTAAAGCCATAGTTATCCACTTGGCCTCTCTTGGTGCTAAAGTAGTGGTCAATTACATCTCAAACAAGGACCAAGCTGATCTTGTGGCCAACGAGATCAACTCTTCGTACCCTTCCCACGGAAACGGTAATACCCCACGAGCCATTGTGGTGCAGGCCGATGTATCAGAACCTGCTCATATTAAGCTACTTTTTGATGAGGCTGAAAGAGTTTTCGGGGCACAGGTTCATGTGCTCGTCAATTCTGCCGCCATAGCCGATACCAAGACATCCATAGTCGACACTTCTCTGGAGGATTTTGATCGTACTTTCAGGCAAATGCATAGAAAACCCTTTACTAGTTTGCCATGTTTGTTACTTTTGCTAATACTTAAACTATGTGCTTCTGCCGTTTCAGTGTGAACTGCAGAGGAACGTTCTTATGCTGCAAAGAGGCGGTGAATCGTATAAAACGAGGGGGTGGAGGAAGAATCATACTACTATCTTCCTCACTGGTACGTACACTGAAGCCCAACACGGCAACATACACGGCGACCAAAGTAGCTGTGGAGGCGTTGACAAAGATTCTGGCAAAGGAGCTGAAGGGGACGAACATCACAGCAAACTGCGTGGCTCCGGGACCTACTGCTACAGAAATGTTCTTGACTGGTAGGAGAGTGGAGGAAATTAAAGCAGTGACTGAACAGTGCCCGTTTGGGAGGCTTGGTGAGGCCAAGGACGTGGCTCCTCTTGTTGGGTTCTTGGCTACAGACGCGGGTGAGTGGATTAATGGTCAGGCTATTAATGTTAACGGAGGCTATGTTTGATGGATTTTTGTTCTTATTGGGATATTCATATTCTATCTCTGTTTGATTCAGGAATAAATTGTACGAAAATTATCTATCTTGTATTTGTTCTACGTAACTTAATGAAATTAAAGTTAGTCATTTCCTTTCACGATAACAAATAATTTATTCTTCAATGATAAGGGCCAGATCCTCTGTCCCCCTTCTTTTGGCCTTATTCTGGCTCCCTCTTATCTGAGTCATCCACTTAGGTAAGTCCTACTTAAGTGAATGACTCAAATGGGAAGAAGCTATAATAGGACCAGGGGCAGAGGATCCCCTTCCTAATGATAAGGCTTCCTTTATAATTCGGAAGTGAATGATTATTGATTAGACTTGTGAACAAATTTAAGATTATAATTACCAATATTTAACGATAATTAAACCAACTCAAGTAATGTAATTGACAAGGAAACTTTTTGGATGAAATGGGTCAACCAGCACTAAATGAAAGGGACAACAGTTCTGGAGTCTTGTTCAAATGTCGAGGAAATGAGAGTTGATCTTTCCTTACATCAATCATCAAATTGGGAATTCTCCTTGGTTCTGGGTTGATAACATGACACAACAAAGATTAAGAATTCAGTGATGCAAAGGAATTGGTTGGTAAATAATTGATCTAACTATTTCCTAGCAGATTAAACGGTGTCTGATTGTTTGATCATATCCAATCTTTGATAATTAGTAATTAGCTAATTGGATTAGTTGATTAAACCTGATTTACTATTTTTGAAAACATTTCTATGAGGAGTATTTTACTTTAACAGCTAAAAAATTAAGGGACGAAAAAGAAGATTGTGCCTAAAAGTTATTACAAATTATAAGAAAAGAGGAGAGAGAAAGAGATGGAGATAGATAAATATAAAATGTGAATTCTGTCAAAAAAAATACTATAGTTTATTCAAAAATTAAACCAAGTTAAAAAATTTTCTTTAATAAAATATTGTGTTTCATATCGGTATCATTATTTTATAAAATTATTCTATTTTTAATTAAATAAAATAATTATCATTAGATTTGGTATTATACAGTATAAAAACAACTACTAAATTATTTTGTACTAGCCAAAATTTTCTATAATGTTAGATTCAAAGATTGGGTTGGGCAGAAAAGTTTCAAATTACATTCATTGTAATTATTAATATTTGGATTAAATTTTGTAATTATTTTTTTAATATAAAAATGCTTTTAAAAATAGTTATTATGTCTAAAAAATTATAGTAATGTTAATTTTAATAGATAAAATTATTAAAAATATTTTTTAAATGTTAGTTAAATGATAAGGCTAATTTATTAAGAGATTACGTTTTCATATGATTAAAAATAAGTTTTATGCTCATTAATTATTATATTTTTTCAGTTTAGAATATAATATTAATTTAAATAATTAATTTTTATTTTAAACATAGGCAAATGTGTTTTATTTTATTTTATTTTGACTGATTGACAGAAATAAATAAAAATATAAGCATAAATTCTAATGAAAATATTCAAAGAAATATTAAGATATAATACTTATTTTTCTTTATAATATTTTTAATTTATTTTATATATAAATAGTTAACACTAAACAGTTAATTTTATCAAATATTTTTAAATAAATAATTGATATTATCCGTAAGTTAGATTAATTATATTAATCTATTACCAACTAATTACTGATAGCATTAGTTAATAGTTAATGAAATCCGTTAATAATCAAACAGGACCAAAATTGAAAATTCGATGAAGAGATATTGGCTAAATGTATACCCAAGTACCGACCTAATACTCACGAGGACGAGAATAAATTTAGACGGTACCAAGAAGGTCCGCATTCGGGAGTGGGAGGAACACCCCCCCTCCGCCCTGCCTGACCCGACCCCTTCCCGAGTTACAGCGCGGCGGTAACAGGCTCGCGTCGTCTTACCAACAACTCAATTGACTTACCTTGGCCTGAGGAGGACCCCATTGAATTGTCCGAAGGCGACATTAATTTGGTCCAAGGTGCACACGGTCTTGGAGTTGAACTCTCCAACACTTTCAAATCGAAACTCGACCAGCTCTGGATCTATGCCGTCGTGATCAAGCTCCTGGGCCGCAAAATCGGGTTCAACCTGCTGAAAGATCGCCTCCATTCCCTCTGGACTCCTACAGGCCGCCTGAAACTTGGTGATTTAGAAAATGATTTTTTTCTTATAAATTTTAAGGAAGAATCTGATTACCTTCGTGCTTTGATGCAGGGCCCGTGGATCCTCGCCGGTCATGTCCTCTCCGTGCAGCCCTGGTCGCCTGACTTTCACCCCGCTTCCGGCAAAATCACCCACGCTGTCGCGTGGGTACGTTTCCCAGACCTACCCATTGCCCGCTACCATCCTTCCATACTTACCGCCTTAGGTAATCTAGTCGGGCGAACAGTGAAAATCGATGAGACACCCTACAAGCTTACCGCAGTCGATTTGCCCGGGTGGCGGTAACCCTCGACCTCAGCGCCCCTCTCCGCTTAGTGATCGAACTGGACGGCGAGCAGATTCGCGTTGCCTATGAGGGCCTCCCGCAGATCTGTTTTCACTGTGGCCGTGTCGGCCACGGGTCCTCTGCATGCCCCGTTCGCTCGACCTCATCGGCCGCGCCCGACGCTCCTCCAGCTCACCCGACCCCGTCTGAACCGGTTGCGAACAGCGCTGCACCACTTCCCCCCTCAGACAGCCCCACCCCTTTTGGCCCATGGATGCAGGTACAAAGGCGAGCTCGCCGGACCCCTAACCCCGCCACGGCCAGATCCTCTAGTGACTCCACCGTTCCTCCCACCGGGTCGCGAGGCTCGCGCTCGCAGCTCCTGAGGCGTCCCATCCCCCAAAGGTCACTGACGCCCCAACGGATCACCTGCCCCTTCCGCCTCTCTCCCCTTCGACTGCGCGACAGGACCCCTTATCTCGCCCTAGACGCTCGTCTGGTTTAAAGCCAACTATGACGCGCACGACGTCGTCCACGCCAAAGCAGAATCGCCTCATGGGCCAAGGCTAGCCCGTCACCCACCAAGCCCAAGCCCCCTCAACCCTTCCATTGCAGGCCCCCTCTCCATTAGGCCCAGTCCACCCCAACCCAGTCCCCACTCCCCTCCCGTCACTGGCCTCTAGTGGCACTATTGTCTCGGCCCAAGCCCCCCGCCCTTCCGGGCCCATGACTAGCCACCTCGCCCTCTCCATTCCGTCTCATCGGGACCTGGTAGTTCCCGACCCCGACCCGGCCTTGCCCGTCCCGGTTCCCTCACAGGCCAGCGCCATGGATGAGGACTCCGGCGGCCCACACAACCCCACCCCCCATCGCTTCCCTCCGAGCCCATCTCCGCGTCAACCCATCCCCGACCCCCGGATCCTGCTCCACAGTCGGGTACTGCGATCATTATTGCAGATCCTGACACCCAAATGGCCGATCCCTACCCAGGGCCCACACTCTCTCCACCTCCGGACCAGACCAGTTCAGTGGTCAATCTCCCTCCCGCTTGATTTAACCTTTATTCTTTTTTGTCATGATGATTTTTATATGGAACTGTCAAGGGGCTGGAGGTTGGTCCTTCAAGCCCATCATGAAGAATTACATACGCATTCATAAACCTCGCCTTGTTGTCCTAGTAGAACCTCGTATCAGTGGTGGTCGGGCAGAGAGGGTCATCCGTACTCTAGGCTTTGACCACTCCTTCCGGGTTGAAGCGGAGGGGTTTTTGGGCGGCATCTGGCTAATGTGGACACCTGAAATTACCGTTCGCATCCACTTCGCTCACCGTCAATTTGTGCATACCAGCATCGAGTGGGGCCGATCCCAACTTGAGTTCATAGCCATCTATGCTAGCCCGTTCCCTGCCTTTCAGAAGTTCCTTTGGCACTACCTCCCCTACATAGCGCGCACTGTCACTCACCTTTGGCTCCTAGGCGACGATTTTAATGCCAAATTGGATAGCCGTGATAAACGTGGTGGCTCTAGGCTTCAACCTATCGTCAACCCTCATTTCCGCGATTGTGTGCATCTCTGCAATCTTCAGGAAGTTGTTTTTGCAGGGCCTCGCTACACGTGGCGTCGCGGGCAGGTTCGGGCTCGGTTAGACCGCGCGTTTTGTTCTCCTTCTTGGCACGACGAGTTCCCCTGTACCAGGGTTACGCACCTACCTTTCTTGAAATCTGATCATCGGCCCCGTCCTTCATCAGCCGTTACAGCGACATTTTCGGTTTCAATCAGCGTGGCTCACGCATGAGGATTTCGGTTGAGTCGTTGCTGAGCACTGGCCTCATTCGTCGTTGAACCTTAGTGGCGCTTTGGCCCAATTTTCGGACATCCTTTCCCGATTGAATAAAGACACCTTTGGGAACATTTTTCACCGTAAAAAACGTCTCATGGCCCGCTTGGCGGGCATCCAATAACCTTTGGAAGATTCAGGCTCGTCATCCCTCCAGGAGCTTAAGGCGTATCTGCAGACTGAATTAGAGTCGGTTTTGACTCAGGAAGAACTTTTCTGGCATCAAAGTTCTCGCAGCCGATGGCTCACCGAGGGTGACAGGAATACTGCCTACTACCATGCTGTCACCAAATCCAAGCGTCGGCAAACTCGCATTACCTCCTTAACTACAGAGGATGGAACTGTTCACTCCGACCCTATGGCCCTTCGAGACTTCGCCCGTTGTCACTTCGAGGATCTCTACCGATTCGTCGGGCCTGCTCCCCCTAGTTGGCACCTTCAGGGTCATTTTCCCACCCTTTCCCCAACCGCCAATGATGATCTCACCCGACCTTTATGCTCTGAGGAAGTCCGCACCGCTTTCTTCTCCATGGTGCCTAACAAGGCGCCTGGCATTGATGAATTACCAGCTTTATTTTACCAGTCTCAATGGGAGACTATCGGTCAATCTGTGACGGATTTCCTACGGCAGGTCTTTAGTCATGGCCTTTGGGACGATAATCTCAACCGTACCATTCTGGTACTTATTCCTAAAATCCCATCGCCGACTTCGCTCCGTCAATTCCGACCGATCGCCCTCTGTACCGTCTTATATAAAGGCCTCACCAAAATTTTGGTTAACCGCCTAAAGCCGTATCTTGGCGACCTGGTCTCTCCCACACAATGCAGTTTCGTCTCGGGTTGCCTGATTACCGACAACATCATCATCACCCAGGAGGTCATTCATTCTATGCGTCGTAAATCCGGACGTACGGGGTTCATGACCATCAAAGTGGATCTGGAGAAGGCGTATGATCGTCTTCATTGGGCCTTCATCCATGACACTCTTCTTGATGTGGGCCTTCCGGGCCCTCTTATTACCATCATTATGAAATGCATCACTTCGGTCTCCCTCCACGTTAACTGGCAGGGGGATTTAAGTGACCCATTCCTCCCTTCTCGAGGGCTCCGTCAGGGCGACCCCCTCTCCCCCTACCTCTTTGTTCTTTGTTTGGAATGCCTGGGACACGCCATCTCCCATCGGGTCTCCCATCGGGTCTCACCTCTTCTTTGCAGATGACCTCATCCTTTTCGCGGAGGCCTCGCTTGACCAGGTGACCGTCATCCGTGATACCCTTAACTCTTTTTGTGCCGCTTTCTGGACAACGGGTGAGTCTAGCTAAATCCCGTTGCTTTTTCTCCCGTAACACCTCGCCATCTACTTGTCACTCTCTCAGCAGCGCCTTGGGTGTATGCCGTACCAATGATCTGGGCCGGTATCTTGGCATCCCCCTTCTTCATCAGCGGGTCACCCGTCGCACTTATCAACCCATTCTGGACAAGGTCCACCAGTGTCTCTCGGACTGGTCAGCCAAATTTCTTTCCTTCGCGGGGCGCCTTACGTTGCTTCAATCTGTCTTAGCTGCCATTCCGAGCTACACCATGCAGACTGTCCACCTTCCTCGTCGTCATTGTGACGAGATAGAACGGGCTATGCGGCAATTCCTATGGGGTTCGACGCACGGTCAACGCAAAGTGCACCTTGTCCAATGGAAAGAAGTGTGCCGACCCAAGGACTTAGGAGGGCTCGGCATTCGGCGCATCAGGGAAAGCAATGATGCATTCCTTTCTAAACTCGGATGGACCCTCCTGACCGATCGGACCGCCTTGTGGGTTCAGGTGCTCGCTGGCAAATACCACTTCGATGCTGATCACATTCCCCCCTCCTTGCCTACACCCGGGGGATCAATGGTGTGGAGAAGCATCTGGGCTACCTGGCCAATCGTTCTTCAAGGCCTGAAATGGATGATCGGCGATGGATCCAGGACGAGCTTCTGGCTCGACCCATGGGTGGTGGGCACTGGGCCACTTCTCCCTCACGCCACTCATTCGATCCCTGCAGCCTCCCTTCACTTGTCTACCTCCACTTTTGTTACTTCTAGTGGCCACTGGGATTGGGCCCAATTCCAATCATGGCTTCCTTCCCCGATCTGTCGGCTTATCTCCAGTATTCTCCCCTCATCCCCTCTTAGGGCCCGACAGACTGGTCTGGGGTGCCTCAGACAACGGGCTTTTTACGATTGCGTCGACTTACTCTATGCTTCTGGGTCACGATTCCGAGGCGTCACACGGGCTTTGGTCGACCATCTGGCAGTGGCCGGGACCGCCACGTACCCGCTCCTTTCTCTGACTGCTTGGGCATGATCGGCTCCTCACGAATTAGCATAGGGTTCAACTGCACCTCATAGCGGACAGTTGTTGCCCTCACTGTTCTTTCGCTGAGTCTTCCCTTGACGCAGTTACGTTGTGTTTGGTTGCAGTCTTCACATCTATAAGACGAGTGGCCTCGAAGTATAGCACATGCAAATCTATACTTAACAACATTTTCAAAACAAAACATATCTTCTAAAAATTATATCTTCCAATCCCGACATCGAAAAATAGCAAACTTTATGTTCACGAAAAGCTCTCGA
>JAOTIZ010000002.1:10100088-10129461 GCA_027123425.1 Erythroxylum panamense | reverse complement strand
TGTAATTCAAGTATTTAGTTATTTTGTGTAATTTTTGAAAGAGAACCAAACAAAATTTCGGGTAATTCGGGCTTTACTCGAACAAAATTTTGGGTAATTCGGGTCGGGTAAGTTCGGGTAATGAAATTTCGGGTTCAGGCCGGGCAAGATGGAAAAAATTTCAGGTAATTCGAGCCAGATCCGACAGTAAAAATTGAGCCCGAATTACCCGAATACTCACCCCTGACTTTATTGCATCAACTTCTTGCCAAAATATGCTAATATAATTTTGCCAAAGTTGTGCAATGTTGGCGTTTATTAAACACCAAAAAGAAGGTCTCATGCCGTCTAATTTAAGTTCTTGGTAATGTACAAGCTTAATCACCCTTACTTCTTTTGAAAACAAAAGCTTATCTTCGGTAACTCTCGGCCACTCAAACTATATTTTATTCGTTTTACCAATGAAGTGAGTCTTTTTATTGTGTTGTGTCATGTGTGTTTTATCGCATACCATTTAATTAGAAAAGGAAAAACCTACATACACTATTAGGAAATTGTTCTTTAAATGTGTGTTTGAGTGAGAAATTAGTATTACTATTTTCAGTTTAATGATATCCACAGTAAATTACAAACCGAAAATAAGAAAAAACAAGATAAATATTCTCTTGTCCGAATTTCCCATTTGTCCCATTCTTGACATTTTGGGTGGAAGGTTAGCTCTTTAAGAAGAGACGGAAGCAAGAAATCCTGTGTCTTCACTCTGGTTTTTCACTCAGTTGTTGCAGTCTACAAACCTACAGGATTCAAAAGGTTAGCTCTTTAAGACGAGACAGAAACAAGAAATCCTGTGTCTTCTCACTCAGTTGTTGCAATCGGCAATCCTCCAGGATTCAACTTTTGATGGACTCAAAATTGTTCGTGACAAGCTCAACGTTTGTGCTTTTAATCTCTTTTGCAACTGTCACAGGTGATTATGTGAGACCCCCACCTCGCAAAACACTCCGTTTCCCATGGAATCCAAAGCCCTCTTCCCATCCTCAGCAGGTGAAAACCCATTTTCTGTGTTTGTTTTCCGTTATAAAATCTATTTTTTTGGTCATTATTTTGTGTTCAACTGTTTGATCTTGTTATGATCGGATATGGGTCCTGCTTTTTTTCCTGTAACTATGTGGCTGCTTGATTCTTTTGTCTCGTAACAATTCTGCAAAAGAGAGCAACGAAACAGAAAAAACAAAGTTCCCTAGGTTCACTTATTCAAGTAATAATTGAAAATGAATGTTGCAGAGTATCTGGTGATCATAGTCTTTCTTAATTTTTATTGTCTCAGAGGAAAGTAGACAATCATTTATGGTTTTGATTGTTTCTTTTTTTTGTTTATTGAGAATCAACCTGGATGTTTGTTTGTTTGTTTGTTTTGTCCTTTTCCCTTTTTATTGCAATGGAAGAGTGTAACTTTTTGGGTCCTAGGACATGGTCATGGATATTAGATGTGGGTAATTTAATTTGATGAGTTGAGAAAAAATTCTGCTAGACTTCTAGCAGTTTTTGCCAAACGCAAATTGTAATAACCAATTTTCGTTTTATTACTTATCAATACGATGGTTCTCATCTTGTGGTCCTTCATGATTGTTTCTGATAGCCTTCGCTTCTATCATGCTTGGCCACTCACTGCAGGTTCACATCTCCTTGGCTGGAGACAAGCACATGCGAGTCTCATGGATCACTGAAGATAAATCTGCTCCCTCCATAGTTGACTATGGAACTTCTCCAGGGAAATACAGTGCAACATCTTTAGGAGAGAGCACGTCCTATAATTATCTACTCTACAGCTCTGGAAAAATACACCACACCGTGATTGGGCCACTAAAACCTGACACAGTTTACTTCTACCAATGTGGAGGACAAGGACCTGAGTTCCAGCTGAAGACACCACCAGCTCATTTACCCATCACTTTTGCTGTGGCTGGAGATTTGGGGCAGACTGGCTGGACTGAATCAACCCTAAACCATATTGACAAATGTAAATATGATGTTCATCTACTTCCTGGGGACCTTTCTTATGCTGATTACATTCAGCATCGATGGGACACATTTGGCAATTTGGTTCAGCCTCTGGCCAGTGCAAGGCCATGGATGGTAACAGAAGGAAATCATGAAAAAGAAAGTATACCATTGTTCAAGCATGGGTTTGAATCCTATAATTCTAGATGGAAGATGCCATTTGAGGAAAGTGGATCAAATTCAAATCTTTACTATTCCTTTGAAGTTGCAGGAGCTCATATTATCATGCTTGGTTCGTATAAAGATTATGATGAGTCCTCAAATCAATATAACTGGCTCAAGGTTAGGGAGATTCTCTGTTTTTGAATTCTGAGCTTTTCCTCCATGTGGGAACTTGCCAATTGTTTGTTGATGCTGAGTTGAATTGATTCCTAAGAGGATGTTAAATCATGTTTCATGTTAGAGTGAAATAAGGAATGTTTGATTGCTTTAGGGTCTATTATTTTTGTGCACTGTTCTGAAGATATATCGTGTAAAAGCAGAAGTGCTGGCAACTAGATAATTATCTTAATTCCTTCGGTTGTATCTCTAAAATAAGAACATTTGATCTGTGCCCCCTATTAAACTATATCGTTAACTGAAGATCACATAATGATGTATCTGGTTATCTAGACCTCTGTACTCTATTTCTAGCTAGATATATTATGTCAGATTAGGCTGTGGACATTTCTTTTTCTTTTTCTTTTTTCTTTTTCCTGGTCAATTCTTAGCTAAACAGAGCTATGAGGGGATAGAATTCACTGTTCTCTGACCTCAATTCATTTGTTCAAATGATGGATCTCGGTTTGACTCTTGATCTGCAGGCAAATCTTGCAGAGGTGGACCGGAAGAAGACTCCTTGGCTTATTGTTCTATTCCATGTACCATGGTATAATAGTAACGAGGCCCATAAGTGTGAAGGGGATGGGATGATGGCAGCCATGGAGCCACTACTTTATGCTGCCAGTGCTGATATAGTACTTGCTGGCCATGTGCATGCTTATGAACGAACAGTATGGAGCTATCTTACTTTCCTTTTCCTTTTCATATAATAGAAAGTGGCTACTATTATCTGCTGCTTTTTTGACAGCTACGTGTGAATAATGGAAGAAGTGATCCTTGTGGTGCGGTTCATATAACCATTGGTGATGGGGGAAATAGAGAAGGTTTAGCTCGCAAGTATGTCCCATTTCTTGGAGCATTCACAATTTGCACGTAACTTGAGCATTTCATGTTTGTGGCAGAAATTGAATATCTTATCATTTTTCTCACCTGACATTACTGAGAATTCAAGATTACCAGCAATCAAGTTGATGGTAGATTTTTATGGTTTCATTGTTTAAACTACTGCTTAGTTATCAACTTTTGAAAGTCTTAGGTAGTTGTATGTTTTGGATGCTTACTTCTCTTTGTAAAATTTTAAAGAATATATAAAGCACCAGGCCACCTTGCTCAGTGAAAAGCGCAATATTGTCCCATATTGTTCTTGTGTTTGCATAAAGTCCTGCACCATTGATTGGGCAGGAATGCAAGTATGAGGACCAAAAAGGAGAAAAAGTAGATAGTGATTAATTCAGGGTGAGATAACGGCTTGATCTTTTGTTGGTTGATATTTTATTCTGTAAGACTAACTCTGTGATGTGTGTGTCCGTAGATACAAAGAGCCACAGCCAGAGTGGTCAGCTTTCCGCGAAGCAAGTTTTGGCCATGGGGAGCTCAAAATTGTTAATTCGACTCATGCCTATTGGAGCTGGCACAGGAATGATGATGATGAACCTGTTAGATCTGATGAAACCTGGATAACCTCGTTGATCAGTTCAGGATGCATTGCTGACAAAAGAGACGAGCTACGTAAGATTCTCTTAGGGCATTAGCATGGCTGCATCTCCTGCCTTCTGTAAATATGGTATGAAACAACCTGCGATAGGTGTAAGAAATTTAAACGCAAAGTCTAAGATCTGATATGCATCATTTGTTAATGTTATGTGTAGAGAAAATTTTGTGGTCACTTATCCAATCTAAGATGTTTTGTGATAATTTATTAGTTTCAAATTTAATTTGATATTTATATATTTTAATTCACAATTACAATCAACCTTTAGCAGTTGGAACACAAATATCTGACAATAGCCTATAACTATTATTTTCTATTCACGCACCCTGGGTTTAGTCGACTGAAATTTTGTAGATGTTATCCCAAATAATTAACTAGATACAACGAGAATTTATTGCCATATATTTATTAGAAATATATAATTAGTGGATATATTTAAGGTCATACATTGTATTTTAACCTCCTTTGATATCATTTATTTTATTTTATTTTATTTTCTTATTAAGAGTTTCCTCATTTATGCCCTTTTTTATGATGTTGATGGACAACTTTCTTGTTGAGCCCTTCACCTTTAGCAATATGATTATAAATTAGTTTGCAATCTTGTATACATAATTGTTTTAAAATCTTTTGAATATAGGTCGCTTGAGAAAATGACAAAAAATTCTTTTAAACGATCCACTGAAATCTTAACCACTTATGTCTTTCATCTTAAATTTGGATGACAGTCAATTTTTGATTTGCTTAACAAACTCATAGCCATTATAAGCAAAAAAATGTCAACAATGTGTAAAGATAAAATCAAAATTTCATCTTTAGATCTCTTAATATATACACAATAGTCTTCATCAATCATACGAAATCATTATGTTAGAAAAAGGAATGTACTACTATTTTGAGGACTGCTTCATCATAAATTAATTTTAATAACTAACAAACCTTATGTGTTTAATAAAAACTATCGGTTTTTCCATATAAATTTCTTTTTCTATTTCTCCATTTAGAAAAAGCAGTCTTTATATCCATTTTTATGTAATTCAATATTCAAAATGGCTATAATAGCAAAATTAGATGAATTGAAGCAAATTGCACAACAAATGAATATGTTTTATTATAATCAATTCCCTTTTATTATATATACCCTTTTGCACAAAGTATACCTTATATCTTTTGATACTTCAATTTTTTTGCTTATTTTCATAATCCATTTATTTCTAATAACTTTATGCTCATTATGGATGTTAACCAAATCTCATACTTAAATTAAACTTAAAGAAGTCATTTCTTCTTTCATCTATTTCATCCATTCTTCTTTGTCATGACTAGTAAGAGCCTTAAATATATTCCTTAGATTATCCTCTTCTTATTGGATAATCATGTGAATTTATCCTTTTATCTTAAAATGACATCGATGAATTATTCCTCGATTACTTTTACATAAAGAGGTTGATGAGAGTAAAATTCATGAATGTTCTGATTACTCTTACTTAGATCAAATATAGTAGGTTATATCCTTAATGGACCTTGGGTTAATTCTTCAAATCCTATACTACTCCCTCTTAGATAAGTTCCCTGTTCATAATTCCTCATGATAGAATAGTCTAATGTAAAAATAAGTCTTTTCATATTTCAACATACTTTAGAAAGTTATTTTCTAAAAATGTGACATCTCGTAATTAAAATTCAGTTACTCCTTCAATACCTTATTCTCCTATAAACGCATATCATTTTAATTATTCAGATTATTTAATAAAGATACTTTTATTCACTTTTGGACCTAGTTTTCCATATTTATATGAGAGATCATGAATGTAGAAAGCACACTCCTATGGCCATATGTTTTTCATATTAGATTTGCTACTTATTTATAACTTAGATTAAATGTCCATACCTAATTCTGAGGGAACTTAATTAAGTATATAAGTGGTTTTGAGCAAGTATCACCTCAATAGGTGATTGGTAAATTTGCTTATGCCACTATAGACTTGATCATTTGTAGTAACACTATATTCCACCTTTCGCTAATGTTATTTTGTTATGGATTTTGAGCAATAGTTAGTTGTTTTTTTAATTCCTTTTTCATCACATCGCATTGAACATACTAAATAAGCATTCTTATCCTTGATCAATTCTTATTGCTTTTATTTCTTTATGTAATTGATTCTCTACCAAATTTATATAATTTATAAAATAATTCAATGTTTTAGATATATGAAAAAACAAATAGACATAACTATAATAAGTATATTCATTTATAAAGTTAATGAAATATGTATTGTTATATAACATCTTTAGATTCATTAGACTATATATATCATAATAAATTAACTGCAATGGAGAGGAAGCTTGTGTTCCTTTTTAAATGGCTTTCTTTCCAATTTACTAGCTAGGTAATGTTCATAAATAGGTAAATCTACTTTATGTAAATAACTTAAAAGGCTTTCTTTAACTAATCGACTTATTCAATTTTGACCAATGTGACATAATATAACATGTTATAAAATTACATCGTCCTTAAAATTACTCAAGGATGTAAACAAGGAATACTTATCTTATTATTTGAATAAACATTATCCTAGGTAATAAAACTATCCAACCTAAATCCATGACAATAATAAATGGTTTTAAGACATAAATTCATACCACCATTGTGGAAATTTACATAAAAACCAAAGTTAAGCGATATTAACATTGAAATAAGATTTTGATGAATCTTCAAAGTAAACAACACTTCATCTAGGATTATGGATCAATCACCATATATTTCTAATTCGCCTGTTCCAATCCCTTGTATAATAACTCTTGAGTTATCTCCTATAAGATTTATCATGTTTCATGTGGGAACTTTCTAGAATTTTATAGAGGCATCTTTATCCTTTGCTATATGTTTGGCTGCTTTTGAGTCTGCAATCCATACAAGATGTGAGTCAATTAGAAAAACTAAATAAGAGATATTCACAAAATAAATGTCTATACAATAAGATTATACCTTTTTAAGTTTGATACAATCGTGAGAAAAGTGACTTATATTGCCATAATAAAAGCACCTCTTTTCGTATTTTACTTTTTCAGAGGGTGTTTTCATTTTTCATGTTTTCCATTTTGCCTTTTTGGAATCCTTAGTATAGTGGATATTATTCTTACCCTTTTTCAATTTAGGCTCACCATGATGCTTATTCTTTTTGTCCATAGCCCAATGTGTGCTAGGACCAACTACATATACCTTAAAGGACATCTTGGAGGCTTCAAGATGTTCTTCTTCTAGTATGAGATGCTTAATACCATCTTCCACTATCTTAATGCTCTTATCGTGAGTTAGATGCATCTTTACATTCTTTTAACTCTTGAGCTAGTTTGCGCTTGCTACTCATATAATAACTCATAACTAACATCCCATAACTTACTTAACATATTTCATATATATCTCAAATGCTTTTATGTTATATGGTATGATCACTTCTTATATGTGTTAAATTTGATAATAAGTATCCTCACTTTAGTCATTAAGGTAACTCTAAAATGTGCACCTAAAACAGACCACGTATCCTTTGTAGTTTCTTAAAGAAGTAGTTAATCTCATAGACTAAATTCTAGAGATACTTTCAAAAACATGTGAGTGCTTTTATATAATCAATTCACTAAATTGACCCTATATGAGAATTCCATTTGAAATATTACTTAAATGTCTATGAAAATTCTAATTGTGATGATTGTATAAGTGATCTTTTAACTTGAGATCTTTAAATTATCTTATATAAGAATTGATATATTTTGAGACTACTTATGACTTGTCTTGGATATAGGTAACTCAATTTGTAGTCATTGGATATAGTATGAACTATATGAAAGTAGTTAAGTGATCAATATAAGATTCATCATCCTAAAGTAATAAGGGGAAATGTTCTGTTATTCTAAATTAGTATTAATTTGAGAAATCCTTAGATAAGGTGAAATAATACTTTAAAAATAGTTTTCAATATTATTATAAATAAGCTTAGGTTTTAAAGGAGGTAACATTTCTTGCCTAACCTTTTTATATGAACTTTAGAGTTTTTAAAACTTGGTTCTATAGAAATTATTAGAGTTCAGACACGTATGCAACTACAGTAGTTATGACGAACTAATATTAGAAATAATTTTAAAGAAATAACAAAAAAATCAAGCCACATAATAAGGTACAATTTATGTTTATGCTTATTATGTCCATGCATTAATTATGCTATAGACTTTAAAGTGATCTTGGCTTTTAAGAAATAAAAAAAAGGTTTCTTTCTTTTTTTGTTATGCTTAGGATTAGTTTTTGCCCCATCATTTTCCCTAATCTTGAGTTTCAGTACTAACATCACAACTTCTGGTTTCTTCTCTTCGCCTGCTCATTGTTACTTCTCCTCTATCTAAACATTTGCTTCAATCACATCAATTTTCCTAGGGATTTGTCTATTCCTGCAAAGGTATTTTTAGGCCATTGGTGATGGAGGAGGTTATTTCACAACCCACAACCCTTTATGCATAACAAAAACACAACCCAAAACATATACTTCAAAACCAAAACACCAAAATATAGTTTATATAGCCTCAAACAATATCTCCAAAAATATTAGTTTTTTAGGTTCAATAGTGCTTTTATAAATTTTAAAATAGAGGAATATGTGTAAGATGTTTTCCATATACAATAGGAGCATGTAATAAGTTTATATGAAACACAAATAATAAAGACCATATTCACATAATTTTTTTTTACAAAATTAGAAGGAGGGCATACGATTCAATGAAATTATTTAAGTAGAAACACACATAAAACCATTGTTTTTCAGAGGCATGATTGAGTTTTTATAAACCCTTTTAATTAAGCCTTAGACAAATCTATAAAACAATGTTTTTAAACCTTAAAACTTATCAAATCAATATCGATCAAGTAACTTTAACCAAGTTAAACAATTAAAGAAGGCTCTAACACCACTATTAGAAATTTGATCGTGATCAAAATGTGAGTATAGCTAAAAAATAATTTTTATAATTTTCTGATTGGATCTCTTTAATTGAATAATTTAGAAAACATTTATCATAAATAAGAGGGTTAAAGCATATTCCATTTAAAATCTTGTAGAAATTTTCTTCTTAAACTATTAACCATAGTTTTTAGCCTCTAATAATATTCACAAAGTAAAGAAAAAGAAAAATATTTGATAGGAAAAAAAAGAGTGATAGCTCTTTGTTATCTTTTCCTATTTATAAAAAATGATCTAAGGTTTCTTTTTAATTAAAATTAAAATTGTATTTATAATTAATCTCTAACTTTAGTTATAATTATAATTTAATTTTAATGAAATCAAATATCTCATATTTGATTTTTGAACTTTCTTCAAAATTAAGTCCAAATTATTTTAAATTGATTTTGCAGCTGCTCTTTATATGTGACCGATTAAGTTACTAATATAATGACAATAATTATAAATTATGATTCTAATTCATAATTAGAATAAGAAAAATTAAAACTTTTTTAATTTATCTTTAATTTTCTAAGTAAATAATTTATAATTTTAGATCAAGATTGGCATCTAGCGATTATGTCATGACTACTTAAACATTAGAAATGTCAAAGTGGTTTGACTTAACCTATTTTTTTGCATGATTATAATGTTTAATTTAATCCTTTTCTCAACTAATATTCAAGTTGAACATAGATTATGGAGTTACTATTTACTATATTTAAATCCAATTACGTTCATACTTGCTAATTAGTAATTAATTTATAATTAATATTTTAAAAAATGTTTTCAAATTTAAGTTTACTTTAGTCAAAAAATTCCTTAAATGACTAATGAAGAACAATGGAACATAGGAATTCCACTTTGGTAATCTTAACTCTAAAGATTAATGATACAACCATCATAATGAGAAAATTCATAAACATAAGTAATATTTCACTTGAGATCTTCATAATCGGGCTAGTTTAGTAAACTTATTCTCTAACAAGCACTCCACACGCTTCCCCTGGTGGTGTTATTTAGGAAGAAAGATAATATCTTGTGAACGTGTTAGACTATAGAGAACTTAATAAGCACACTGTAAGGAAAAATTCCATATTCCCTTAATTAAGAGTTTCTTAATAAGCTCTACAGTCGTAGTTTGTATTTTAAACTTGACTTGACATTTGTATCATCAAAATAGAGTTTAACTGGAAGATGTTCGCAGGATTGCCTTCAAGGTTTATAAGAGGCATTATGATTTTTCTTTATCATTGTTTTAGATTTATCAATGCTCCCTAATTTTTTTTAATCTCATGAATAAGATTTTTCAAGTCATATCTAATGAAACATATCTTGGTATTCTTTTATTTCATTGTTATATATACTACATCTTTTAACATCACCTAAAACACCGTAATAAGTTTTATAAAGATATTGGAGGATAATCAATTATAAGTGAAGGGAACTAAATGTATTTTTGGTGCAACACAGTTGCTTTCTTAGGATATTTAGCCTCCGTTTGGTTGAGCTTTTGGAGGATCCAAAAGTACTTTTTTCTACCGCAAAAGCTATTTTAAGGAAAAAGTAAGTGTTTGGCTGTAGACTTCAAAAGCACTTTTGAAGTAGAAATAGCTTTTTTAAAAGCTCAAATACAGCTTTTTCAAAAGCTAAAATTTGGAGCTTTTCAAAAAAGCCCCAATTTCAGCTTTTACGGGAAGCTAATTTTTTGCCACTTACATAAAAAAAGTCCGTCACTTACGTAAAGAAGACAAGCGCCAAATACCCATTATGTTTCTTCTGTTCATCATACAACACGCTTCTACAAGTTTGTAAAATTGAAAACTTCCGACCGAACACGGAAAAGAGATATTCGGAAGTCCAAGAAAAAGAAGCGATAACATGTGGCGACGATTTTTCATTGAGCCATTTTTTCCCTTGATATTTTCCTTCTTTTGCGTCTGTAAAAGACACTCTCTTCTTCGTTTATGTACATCGCCTTTGTACACAATCGTACAAAGTCCAGACTCCAGACTCCAGACCCAACGCTACATGCTACATACAGTAACTAACTTGGAGGACCAAAGCCGAAGTTGATGGCTCTGTTCATTGCACAGGGTCGCTCCAAGTTGCTTCTTAACAGTGATGGAGTCCACTGTAAGCTTCTTTGCAATGCTTTTGGTAGTGGGTCGAGATCATTTAAGCTTCTCCACAAGGGAAAGTTCGGCCTTTTCGGTTCTGCCACGCGGCTCTATGCTTCTACCCTGAGTGGGGTCTCCGGGCGTTTCTACGCAAAAGCTAGTTACAATGCGAGTGAGGAGGATATGAGCGATGATAGTGATGATGAGTTTGAGAATGATGACTTGGCTTGCTTTAGAGGCCTAGTCTTAGATATTGCTTACAGGTCATTTCCATATCTTTTCTTCTTGTTTCAAATTTGATTGACTTGTTCTCTTAGTCTAGAAGATGGAGTTTTCTATTTTTAAGACCTACTGCTACTTTGTTAGGGATGCTAGCTTATTGGATGAGATTTCGTCATATGTTAGACATCTGGATAGAATCATGAAATCGGTTTCTACGGTTGGCTTGTTAAGGTATACGTCAGTCAGATTTATGAAGTAACAGGCGTATATGATCGTATTATCTGGAGCATACGGTTACTAAAACTTTTGCATTTGGTATTTCTGTTTCTTTTTTGTTTTCATTCAACATTTATGTTTTTTAAGTGAGTGTAGAGTGGGAGTTGAGAGTAGGTTGTATGCGAAAATGGACAGTTGTGAGAAGAGACAAACACTCGGCACAAAGATATTTGGTTTAAGTTATTGATTTGAACTAAAGTACAGAAGACCAATGAAGAGTGATATACTAGACAGCAGTGGTAGTTTTAAACGGCTGGAATTAATATTTGGGATGAGGTCAAATCACTAAATTAGGTGAAATCATCGGTTGCAAATTGCAGATGTACTGTGAGAAGTTTTATATCTTTGATAGTTTAGGTGTTTCCCCCTCCCTTCTTCAGTCACAAATGAGTTAATAGATGTACAAAAATAATGGTAAACAAAGAATGGAAATAAAGATTATTATCAGGATAAAGATAAGGATGAAGAGCTCCTGGGAAGCTAGTATGAGGGTGCAGCTGATTAAAGTTGAGTTTCCATCTCAGCAAAATAGAGGTGAATAGGTAGAAGGGAATACTGATGACATTGTAGATGACTTGCGGTTCAACTATTTACTTGGGAAAAAGATGGTATTCACGAAAAAGCTTGGTTCTTTTTGCCAAGTCTTGCCAGTTGGATGCATCTAACATAAGATGCATTTGGGTTTCCCTATTAACTGCCTCCTTTATTTAGAAAGAGGGGTACGAATTACCTATGGTTTTGTTCTCTGAGTTATATTTAACTGGCTACCCATTTTCTTTTCAATGCTTGATTTTTCATTTATTTAAGACTTTCACAGACATAGTTTGTAAATTTAATTCTTGTTGTCCTGCACCAGGCCAGTCAATGTTGTATGCTGGAAGCGTGCTATATGTTTGGAGTTCATGGAGAAGGTTAATTTTCCTTGTTTATCAATTTAGATGTCAACGTGTGTTTCGATGTCTTTAGGCTTATATTTGCTTCTCATTTCTTTATTCACACTTCATGGTAATTTTGCACTGTGTGTTCAATGCTTGGAAAGCTTGTTATCGTGATTAGTTTTAACTAAATATTATTCCTTAAGAAGAATTATACCTTGTTACTTGTTTTCTGTTGGATGCATCACTTTGATCCTATATTTTCCCAGTACTTACTGAAATTCTTGATCCTTTCCAGGCGGATGTGCTGGAATATTATGACCAGACTGTAAAATCCCCTAGTGGATCCTTCTACATACCAGCTGTGTTAAGAGTATGTAATTGAGAAGCCTTGATTATCTATATTTTCCTGGACGTCCCACTTGCAATTCCAATATAGCTGGTTTTATTTTTGCTTGATTCCTGAATTTACCTTCTCCTTCTCTGATTTCAGGTCCCAAATCTACTGCAGGTTTTTAAGAGAAGAAGAATTAAAAGCAACCTGAGTAGGAAGAATGTCTTATATCGAGACAACTATACTTGTCAGTAAGTGATCCCCCTATGGTGTAATTCTTATTCCTTGAATCAATTAAAAGATGTGAATTGTCAAAGATTCTCTGCGTTTTTTCTGTATAATCCTGTCATCTATGTTTCTACATTCCCAACTTTCCGGGAAGGAATATATATTTTTCATGCGAAGCAACAAAAACAATTAAGAGGTGTGTGCAGAGTACATCATAATACCCAAAAAAGATCATCATTTGTGAAGCTTAACGGTACTTTAGATGGCTGGAAGGATCTCGATATACCTGTGCCACATATAGACATATGTTAAAATGGAAGCTGGCTCGAATAAAACCAGAGACCAAAAAGAAAAAGATAGAAAAATAGGATTGAACGTTGGAGGCATAGAGCTAGTGTTATTCAAGTTGTACAATAATCTAGATTTGAAAAAGTCCTCTAGATTCCATAATTTGTCTGCTGCAAACAGAAAGGGTTGTAGGGCACATGAAGATATGTATCAGGTCAATGAAATACTTGATCCCCCCTTTTTGTCCATTTCCAATTTTATTTCCGCATCTAAAGCCTGGTTGTGGTGGAGATCTCTTCAGAAGATTGCTGTTTTAGTATTAAGCTTTCATGGCTACAGATTCACGTGCTTCATTGCTGTTGTTTTCTTTTTATTTAAGATAATTTTCCTTTCTCAATAGGTATTGTTATGCTCGTGAGAATTTGACCATTGATCATGTGCTGCCAGTTGCACGAGGAGGAGAATGGACATGGGAAAATCTGGTGAGACCGGTTTGCTATGTATTATATTCTATTTACCGCTTGTTTCTGGTGTACAGAGAAGAAGAAATTATTTTAGTAAAATATAGAAGATATTTCTCTGAGAACATATCATATGCAGAAAAGTGTTCAACCAATTGACTGCAGGATTATAACTTGTTCTTTTATTTAATCATGTGAACTTATTGGAACTGTTCAGTGGAGTTATGAGATCCTGATTGCTTATCATCAGTAATTTTGAATCTTTTCTGTCAAATCATCTAGCGTCGTAGGTACCTCTGCTGTTTTTGGTGCATTTATTGATCCATCAAGTTTTTATTGACCTTAGAGATTTTCTCCTACATCTATACCCTTTTTTATGGCTTTAAAGATGGCTAAAATAAGGTAAGGGGTCACTAAAAGAATCAAGTGAGACTGAACCAACGTGTGTTTGGAAAAGTTATAATGTTGCTCTTCACTTTCATTGTGAAAGAAGGGTTAGCCATTATTTTGACTTGCTAGAGATAGTGACCTTGAGAAATGGAACAATTGCAATTTCCATTGAATTCTGGGTTAGAACAGAATGACGTTAGAAATTTGTCATTATAGAACCCACTAGTGTTCATTACTCTTAGTACCACAAAGGCATTAAGGAAGAATTAACTTTGAAGGAAGGTTGTTCTTCCCAAATTTGGGGAGAAATGACATGGGCCTAGGTTACTAAATCTGTAACAAAGCTATAACATAATGAACTCTTTCCTTCTTCCAAACCGTTGCAGCTTCTAAGTATTGCTGGTTGTCGTAAATCGTAAATAGGTTGCTGCTTGTGCCAAATGCAACTCGAAAAAGGGTCAGAAAACGCTGATGGAAGCAAATATGAAGCTGATAAAGGTTCCCAAGGTACATTCAATTTATATTCTGATCTTCCAAAGATCAACTTTTTAAGAGGCACAGTATGATCTCTTTAAGAGCTGACAGATATATTTGGCAGCAAATAGTAGGGATCATGACTGGAAATGATTATCAACTCTAAGAACGTGAAAACATATTATGTGATGAATGCAGTCAGACATCTTGCTAAAAAGTGTAACTTAACGTTGGTTTCACAGGCTCCAAAAGACTACGAGATACTTGCCATACCCCTAACCAGTTCAGCCCTAAGGATGTTGAGGAGGACAAATGGTACACCTGAAGAGTGGCGTCAATATCTATTGTCCGAGTGACATCCAACTTCAATGGCATGTGTATATTATCATGCTGGTACATTTTGTCTCAGGGCCCGAGTCTTATGGTGGCAATTGAACGATTAAACAAGGAAGGGAGAAAAAAGAAAATGGGACTTTGAACTTTTTGTAAGCTATGTGGGTGGTTAGTTTTTTTCTCCGTTTGGTTAGATCAACCTGTGTATAGTATAAATTCTCTCATATTATTTTATTATTGGTCTATTCTATGCTCTTCTTGTCATGCTTCAAGGGTCAATTTACTCAAGTTATGTTTCAATACAAACGTGACTGAATTTGTCCTAGTTACTCTTCAGGATGGGAGTAGCTATGTATATTTGAAAGTTATGCAAAATATAATCTCCAAAAACCCCTTAAATGTGAATTTTCTTTGTATATTTTCATAGAGCTTGATGCATTAGACTAGAGGAAGATCAAAACAGAGTGATTCTGCCTTTGATTGATTGGTATAACAATGAATAGACATCCCCTGCCATAGCTGGCATATATAGACCCAAAATTTATTGTACGAAAAGTTGATGGTGTATTATGATAGACCCATTCAGTTGCTACAGATTGAGGGAGATATATGAATGGTGGTCCATGACCGTGAGCAGCAAAGTGTGTCAGATTCAGTTGCATGATGAGTTCTTACCATTTTTAAGCCTCAGCAGAAGTAATCTGGAGTTTGGAAGTGGCATGACTTCACTAGAGGTATGAGAAAAAAGTACTGCTTTTTCTTTAGTTCACATCCTTTGGCCTTGATTCTAGATGTTGACCTCGTGATTATCAATCATCCACCGGTCTTTTTGGCTGTCTCTTGCATCATCCATTCATGTTAGTAAGTTTGCGGTACTTGATACATGTAAATGACAGAACGGCACAGATTAAGATTATCCCAACTTCTTTGGTCCACCCCTGAATTTAGGGATGGCGATGAAGCTTGAGGGCTTTGTGATGGATGGACTATTTTGGCATGCATGTAGACAATGTTGTGCATATTCTTCATCCTGGAGGACACATTTTCTTCTTGTGGCACAATTATTGATATCCTTTGTCTTACAATAATTGCTTAACGTGCCCTACTTCTTAAAAACCAGCATAGGCACTTGGGATGACTGTCACCAGTATCGTTATTTTACATAATAAACGTTCTTAGCCACTCGTTCAGAGTTCCTGCCATCTGGTTCTTGTTGGGGAATGAGTTTTCTTGTTCAAAATTCAAAAGATTTAACCTAATTGCTGCCTGTGTGGGGATTGGGAAATAACCCCCAGGAGTTATCGCTTGCTACAAGAGTAGGACCTGTTAAACAACGTTGACGACAACTGGTGCGAATCCTCGTAAGAAATTGACGAGAAACTATTTTGCTCCACCTTACCCTTTTGTTTTCTCTTTTTCTTTCCCAAAATTCATGCATGAATGAGTTATCTGATGACTCACGAACAGCTATTTCACACCCAAAGAGGAAAGAAAGCAAGAAAAAGACAAAAAGTCATGAAAAGTTCCAAACACGCCTAAACGTTCCCTTGTCACTTGATCCCAAGTAAAACGGAATGATGTAATGGTACTGTTAATTGGGCCAAGCGTCGGTGTGCAATCCACATGAGGCAGATTGAGCTAGAAAAGAGCTATGTCGACGGGAGCAAAGTTTCTGATTTCAAAGAGTTCACAAGCCCTGTTCAATTTGGACAGTGACGTTTACTGATGTATGTTAGAAGTACTTAATTCATCCTCAAAAGTTAGCTTTAGAGAAGGAGATTTGCACACTATTATAAATTCTTGAATACTATTATAATTTTCTGACGTGGGATTTCTGACATACATCTTTAGTTCAGAGTAAGACTAGACATCTGATGGATATATTGGGTAAAGGAATATAACTGGATATCGCTCCAAATCATCAAGACAAACTGACTCTAATATCATGTTAGAAGTTCCTAACTCACCCCCTAAAAATTAACTCAGAAGAAGGAGATTTACGCATTATTATAAATTATTGAATATTTTTATAGTTGCAAATGATGACGAGGCCTATGATATAGACAGTCTCAAAGCTGTAGGAAAATTATCAGTGTGGGGCTATTATATGTACGGGCTTCAAGCTTCATCATTGGTGTCTAGCATACCAGAATAATACCAGTATTCAGAGTTACAGATTCCAAAATCCAGATTAGTTAAACAAGAAATGGTTTTTACCAGGCAATCAACGTCATGTATACGCGCGGGCGCGTGTATCCAGACAACAGACTCATATTTACTGCCATGGAATGTTGAATCAATCGATTTGCTTTGGCATTTGAAGCATGAAAGTATTGAGTCTGCAACGTTGTATTGTGATGCCTGCCTTTCCAATGGTGTTGTGATGAAATTAACTTAAGCTGGTCAGTACTGTTCCCTTGTCTAAACAGAATCCGTTTCTTGAAAAGGTTGAGTAGCTTGATCAACCTGCTCTGAATAAATTTACCTTCATCTACAGAAAGAATCTATCAGTTTTCTACTGAGCTAATATCAGTAGAGTTTGATCCACATAGACTGAGAGACAGAAAGAGAGTAGTCCTTTTGACAGGCCTAAGAGAGCTAGCACAAGTTGTGGACGACAACCAAGACATCGCGTCTGCACATATGCACTCAAAACCCGCGTTTTCCATTTAAACTTTCACAAGACCCTTTATAAGACAAAAGTAAACTCTTTCCTCCAAGTTATCATTTTTCATTTCTGTTGTCGTTACTAACTCTTTTCTTTTTACTTTGCAAATGATAATGACAACTCCTCGAAACCGAAACCAATGAAATACTTAGGTGAGAGGATAAAAGATGGGTAGCGAGGCTGTGTATATACATGAGGCTGCAGTAATTAGTGCAGAATGATTATTAGACAGATAAAAAGAAGTGAGTGATACAAGGGCTGTGGGCAATTGTATTGGTGACTATTATTAACTTTGGTTGTTCCTTTAGCTTTATCTGCCGACAGAAACCCAGACCATAAGGGGCCATACTTGAGAGTCGAGATAGCCTAGCAACCTATACATTTTCTTCTGCTTTCTTTCTTTTTCTCCCAATTTCTCTCCCGTTTTTCTTGTTGGGTTTTTGGTCCTAGCTCTGCCATGGACTTCTGCCGGAATGTGACAGTTCCAGTTGACTACACTCACCAGCAAGAACAGCTTCTTGCATCTCCTCC
Organism: Erythroxylum panamense; assembly: GCA_027123425.1. Lineage (NCBI taxonomy): Eukaryota > Viridiplantae > Streptophyta > Magnoliopsida > Malpighiales > Erythroxylaceae > Erythroxylum > Erythroxylum panamense. Next base: position 10,111,420 of record JAOTIZ010000002.1, on the reverse strand, counting down.
TCCATGTTCTAAATTTGGTGCTGCTTTGACAGCCACTACTAGTCCACTTGATGACCTTTTTTCTGCTCAAAACACGGTTGGTTTTGCCCTTTCGTTCGTTTTCTATTGTGTGGACTCATGTTTCACTTGTGTGCTTGTTACCATTTGAAGGCTTAACTGAGTGGTTTCTGGCACCGTCAATTTCTTATCTTTCGTTTCGTTTCGTTTGCTTCTGCATTCCAACCAAAGTGGGGTCTTCTTCTGGTTCTTTCCTTGGTTCCTTATCCTTCTAATCTTTGCTTGTTCTCTGGCCTGCCAGAATTTCGGCTACATTCGCCATAACTAGCTTTTGTACCCCATTGAACCTTATAATATTTGCTTAATAGAATGATTTTATGGTCTTATCTATGTAATATTTACTTTGTCTCTCCCATTACCGTAGACTTAATGTATCTGGGCTTTGGTTGATACAGGAAGTGGATGTTCGGTTGGAATGGTTGTCTATGTTTGTGGAGGACTGCTTATCCAGCACAGGAAATTGCCTACCATTACCCAATACAAATTTTGTTCAAAGCACAGACACAACACCAAAACCCTCTCAACAGAATCCACCTTCGTTGGAGAAATTTATAATACCAGGCAAGGCAAGAAGCAAGAGAAAAAGGGTCAAAAATGCCAAGACAAGAAACCCCCTAAGTAGTTGGTCTTATGGCAACAATCAAACTGTTAACTTTCCAAGCTCAGACCCTCCTTTGCTGCAGCAAACATATTGGTTAGCTGATAGTGAACTCATTATTCCCAGGAATGAAGATAGTGAAGTGCAAGGAGGAACGAGGAAAGTGGAAATGGATGTTGAGAAAGATGAAGAGAAGGCTACAATAGTGAGTAGAGGTAGCAAGGACAACATTGGCACATTGGAAAATAATAATGGGCAGCAACCAAGAAGATGCACCCATTGCCTAACACAAAAGACTCCACAGTGGAGGGCTGGACCATTGGGTCCAAAGACGCTGTGCAATGCATGTGGTGTGAGGTACAAGTCAGGCAGGTTGTTGCCAGAGTATAGACCAGCCAAAAGTCCTACTTTTGTGAGCTATTTACACTCCAATTCTCACAAGAAGGTAATGGAAATGAGAATGGCTAATAGCTCTTCTGTCTTCCATTCCTAATCAGGATAGGAATGGCTTCAGAAAGAATCTCATTGTAGCAAAGATTTGAGTCTACTCATTAGAGAGTTGAAAAGTTTAGCTAGCAACGTAGATGATTCCTTGTTTTATCAAAGCTAGTTCAATATATAGTACCTATTGGATATTCCTGCCAATATGATTCTGAGTAGTTTCTTCGAATACGTCCGTTTGCCAATTCCAACTAGTTGTCCAGTCCAAACAAAGATGAGAAAATATGTGCTTTAAATTTTCATTCACTGTAGTTTCATTGATGTGATAATACTAACTTAACCTGAAGCTGAACTTGCTACTGAACGCATCTCCTTCTACAAGAGGCATTGATGTACGAAAAGAGTTTGCTTGTGAATGTCATAGATATAGCAGTAAAATAAATTCTTCTGTCTTCAGAACTGGGGAGAGTAAGCTATTTCTCTAAGTACAGGAAAAGGTTGGATGTCAGATTCTGAAATTTAGGTTAGTTGTGATTAGTTTTTGCCGACTAAGATTTTTCATTAAATAACATGTTTCGTGGGACATATCCCTTTGAAATTATGTAATAACATTACGTAGATTTTGGCAATTCCTGACAAAGGATAAGATGATGGACCGAAGCAACTAGCCAGCGAGGGCCGCTTTCATTTCACTTATATTATTGAGCCGACTGATTCTCACATAACTTCTTTCCTCTTTTGTTATTATTTTACGTGTACTAATCTCTCCCTCTCTCTTCTTTTTTTAATTTTTTAAAAGTTTTTCTTCGTTACTTCTATTAATTCTGAACTTGACCTTGATAAATAACTTATCAGTCAGATTGAAAAGTTTAAGTTATTTGATTATGTCGAACTGTTGGTAATTATATTTAGTAATCAGCTAATTGAGTTGACAAATTGAACTCAATTCGTCCGCAACTAAAAAATTAAAAAAATTAAAAGATTATTATATTCAAAAGTTATTATAAATTAATTAAAGAGATATAGATATTTTTAAAATTGAATTAATATCAAATTATATATTCTTTCTTTAAATTTTGAAATGATGATGTTAACTTTCTCGTAAAATATTCAAAGAAATAATAAGATATAATATTTATGTACTTATAATTTTTTTTAAATCGTGTACTTATAAGTTATTTAATACTTAAATAATTAATAAGAAACAGTTAATTTTATCAAACACTTTTATATAAAAAGCTGATCTTGATGTAATATGCCGATTGCCAAAGAGGATGCTTGTCTTGTATGAGTTATAAATTTATTATGTTCAAGTGCCTAAGATTGTAGTTGTAGCAGGACAAGCAGGAAGCTAGATAAAGGGCAATGTTATCTTTCTATTTTCCAATCTTTGCATTGTATAGTCACATTCCGCCAACATTTACCCAAATGACAAAAAACAAAATTGAGGTAAATCATACAGGTATCGATTAACCGACATATCACCTGGTCGTGGTTGGTGGTTGGTAAGTTGTTAGACCACACTTTATAAAATGGGTCCCCCCTTCGCCAGACCTAACTTTCACGATTAAGTATGATTAACCATCTCCACTATTGCAATCTCCCCTCCCAATTTAAATCAACATTTGTAGGAAGACCAAATCTAGACACGTAACGGACAATTTAATCATAAGAATATATATATATATATAAGGTACAAAAACTGAAACTATTTTTTGAAGGGCCCTTCGCTTCTGTCAAGAAAATGACATATACATAAAACGACGCCGGAGGTAAAAATAAGATCGGAACAGAAGTACAGATAGTATGCAACCTTCAATAGAATGTGGTTCTGTCAAATTTTATTGGGGCTGGGTGCTGTTGCTTGGATCTATGGAATTGACTGATTCTGGTTTAGAGATACCTGCGAAACAATAAAGACATGTCGGAGGTTGATTCCCGGTAGACCCCTCCGACGCTCAAGTCAATTTCTTGAGAGAGTTTTGGTAGGTAGTGAATAAAGAAAAATAGGGTTCTCCAAAGTCGTACCTATTTTATATTGAGGTAATGAATTTATATGATAAGTACCTATAAGAATTAGGTCAATCCTCAAAGGATGGGCCGATCGGTCCATGCGCTGTTCTGAGTTTGAGCTTGAGCTTAACACGACCAACCTAACCATAATGAAAATTGATTTGAGAAAAATAAATGTGGTGACTCCTGCTCTGTAGATGGAGGGCAGCATGGATGGATGTAACAGTATGCAGTTTTGCATTAATGGCTCCATTGTTATTGTCTCTGTATAGAATTCAGGCCGGCTTTAAATTCATTTTTTCAGGTGATAGTCAAAAATGGTGCCATTGAGATGGACAGTGCTTAGTCAATTTTAGAAATGGGATGATGACAGTGAAAATTAATTAGTGGAACGTTTCATTTTTCCCTCTAATTGAAACTTGAATTTGAATTTGAATTTGGTTCTTTTCTCTAATTCCTAGATTGTGTCTTTGAATGTTGGGAATGCTGACAAATAAAAGTAGGAACAGGGGAGAGAAAGATGATTGGTGAGTTCAATTTTGTCAACTACAACTTATCGTCACGTTGAATTGGCTGATCTTCGTCAAATATTAAAAATTTTGAATTATATATATTTTTTTCGATTTTTAACTTTATATTTTTGTTAATTTTAATAACTTTTATTGTTAAAATTTAACCAATTTATTAATTAATTGATCAATTTTATAAATTAATACATTATTATAAATTAAAACAAGACATTTAATGGTTATTTAATAATTTTTTAAATTAAATTTTAAATTCTTTAATTTTATTTAATCTTAAGTCAATTTTATGAAGATCTAATACTAGTTAAAACTTTTAAACCTTAAATCTCTTATTTTAAAGTATTCGTTAAAGAAACCTTGAAAAAACTATGGACAAAAGTATATGAATTTGAAGACCGGCCAGAGTAAATATTGTAATCAAAACTCAAATTTAGTCGCTTTTAGTAAAATTAAAAATTGCTAAATTTAAATTTAATGACTAATTTATTTTGAATAATCAAATTTGAAATTTAAATTTAAATTCACCCGCCTAATTCGTAAGTCTATACAAGGATATTAGTAAAAAGGGTTGGAAAGAATTTTAAAGCCATCACTGTCCGCCTCAATCATAGCCAATGAACTGCCTGCTCTTCCAGATTTTCTCACATGTAGTCTAAGGCCGCAAAAACAAACCCTCACATCTACTGGGACTTGACATTCAGAACCATATTTCGGGCAAGAAAAAATGAAAAATCCAAAGTTTCAGCTGAATTTCATTAAATAAATGGCTGACGGAATCCCAAAAAGGTAAAATGAGCATGAAATCGACAAAATACACGGGCAAACAACGCGTCCAGGTATCTACAAGTATATGCCTATAGCAACAGAATTGTCAATAATATAACTGATACAGAACCCACCAGTGTCGGGCCAAGTGAGGAAGAGGATGATGCCTTTATTTGAATGGTGAAATTGCAATTTGCTTGTGAAATATTTTGTGCGGTAACCATGGCCAAACCTTGAAAATTACAGGCCAAGTCGTCTTGGTTTTGCACTTGGAAGTACATATTGAATGCATATGAAGCATTTCCATTGGCATCCAAGCCATTACAAGAAGAGCCATATCCAAGGGCGGTGCAATCTGAGTTAGAGCAAGCATAATTTATATTGTCTGCAAGCTTGCTAAGGTCCTTCGCATTGGGGTCGAACATACACCACTTCTGTGGAAGATATTCCACATTTTGAGCACCTGTAAGGAACTTGTTTTGACCCTGACCAGAAAGATCTAGAGCAAACTTAGGCTGTCCATCATAACGAAATATTCCCCAATGACGCTCAAAGTTTCCAGGAGCTATACTCTTGGCATCCTCATCAAGAAGACCAAACAAGTAAACTTCTATGTATCCAGTGCGGAGTGGTGTCCCTCTGTTAGATGCAAGACGTGGTAATAGACCGTTGTAGAATCTATAAGCATTGCCTATGTTAGCATTCTTGTCTCCCTCTGTAGGCCAACCTACCTCCCCAACTATTATGGCCATGTCCCCAAGACCCACTGCTTTAAGGGCTGAAACCAGGGTGTCAAAGTTAGCATCAAACACATTGGTGTACTGTATCCCAGTACCTTTGTCCACAACAGGTTGAGGTGCCCCATCAAAGAAAGCATAGTCGAACGGGAAGTTGTCATTTCCATAAAGACTTAGGAAAGGGTAGATGTTCACTGTGAATGGTGCATTGTTCTTGTTCAAGAACTGGACAATCTGAGTCATGAGGTCATTGATATCAGTACGAAACCTTCCAGAAGATGGATACTCCTGGCCTACAGGAGAGTTGTACACATCAGCATTTAGAGGTACAGTGGCCTTAATGGAGTTTCCAGCACCAGCTTCATTCAGGGCATTCTGGATATTCTGAAGTGCTGGGAAGGTGACATTAATGAACGAACCATTGTATGATTTGAGGAAAGGCTCATTCCCAACTGCAACATACCTTTGTACAGACAGAAAAAGTGTTAGGCAATTCAGGCCTTTTGACATCCTATGCTCAAGTCAAGTAAACCCAGAGAGTTAAATGTTAAGCTAAATGAATTAACATAAAACATGTTTTCAAGCAATGTGTCTGATCATTAAGTAAACTGATCATAGATTCACGATTGAATCTGATTATAAACTTATCCTTATAAATAAAATTCGTTAATTATCCAAATACTAATTTTCAGCACAGATAAAAGGGCAGAATTAGAGCATGTCTTTTTTTTATATAAAATAAATCAAAGTGAGATACAATTATTCTAAAATAATCACAAACCCTTCTTTTTTTTATTTGGATCTGTTACCAAAACTTCAATGCCTAATGTTATCTGCAATTGTAGGAGTTCTACATCAAAAATCTTGTCATTTCTTAAGGGTATTGCTTAACGTACAATAAGGAACTGCATCTAAAATGAAACCTCTATGTTTGCTTTCAAGAGGAGCTTGATAAGCTAAAACATGTAAATTATAGTGCCAAGAAAATTGTTACAATAGTTTTGATGAAAACAGAGATAAAGAAGAAAATAGAAGAAAGACGAGTATACACAATGATTTAACTATTCACCTACAATCAAACACCATTACTGGTGTTAGAAGGCAGACAACACAAAAGCAACATATCTCTTCAGAATTGGAATTCCACAAACATGCTTTCTGCAGCTAAACTAAAAGGTTACTTCTTTATGCTCAATAAGAGAATAAACCATTTCAGGTTTATATTTCCCTATGGGACATTCTCTTTGAAAATAGTTCAAGTTTTGAAAACTGCATTAAAATCTGTGGATTGATTTAACTCTAAATAGAGTTGTCATGAGTATGCTCTTTCATTTTCTTTATTCAGCAAGTCAACATGTAATTTATAAACATAAAATATACTCGGTCAATATTTATTATAATAATAAAAGTCCAAAGAGATACATTTTCATTATTGTTTGAACTCACATAATTGATTTCTCAACTGCAATCCTGATAAAACAGGTCATGAAATCTGGTTTATGAGAAGAAGCAATAAAAAGAACCAATTGAAAGAGAGCAGGAAAAACCATAACTTTTCACATTAACGACGACTACACAATTAAATAAACAAAGTTATTACAGTTTGGATAGACAGACGACAGAACTTCAACCTCACCACCTCATTCCTGCTTCATTTGCATAGATAAAATCATATATGTGAAACTGATTGGACCATTCCTGCTTCACTTGCATAGATAAAATCATATATGTGAAACTGATTGGACCAATAACGCCTCACAGAGATCAACAGACCAACAACAACATCTAATAGAAACTTTAATAGATTGAAGCAAAAGAGGTTGAAACTTACTTAATCTTAACTCCTCCGTTGAAGTTGTAAACTGTGACATTCTTGCTGACCCACTTCTTGGCACGATCATAATCAGTCATTACAGCTAGCTGGTCATTTGGAATAGCCACCATGACCTCAATGTCACTCCCAGCAAGGGCACTCATGGTGCTCTGGTCTGCATCAAAAAGTTTCACTTTTGTGATTCCATTATCCTTCAACATCTGCACAACAGTCTTAGGAGGCAACTTGTGAGTAGCCTGAGTTCCCCAGTTGACTCCCAGACCATGAACATAAGTTCCCAAAAGGCCAACAAATAGAACCCATTGGAGACACCAAGAACTGCACATGTTTTGCGTATGGATTTCTGGGATGACAAAAGCAGATTGGGCTGGAGGGAGTAGAAAGTAGTAATAAAGTAAAGGTTTATTTATTTGCTACCAGGCTCTGGTATTTCCTCTTTTTTGTTTTTTGCGTTTATAGGGAAAGAAACGGTTTTCGGTAGATGGGCACGCGGAAACAGCTAAAATCCAGCGATTTAATGACACGAAATTGGGGGCTTTTGAGATCGTGAGATATCTCAAGAATAAAAAGGAAGCAAATCAAGCGTCCTAAAAAAATGTAGGATGAAAAGAATTAAGAAGTAGAGAATAGGGAAATAATAAAGGAATGAACTTTGAAACAGAAACACACAAGATTCGCTGATTTGATCGAAAGAAGAAATGGGTTGTCAACAGAACATTAAAGCCAGAAAGCAGTTAACATCTGAAGATGCTAAAAATAACAAGCTTTATAAGAAAGACCAAAGGAGAAAACAGAGCACTATTCAAATAAATGCTCCGAAAGGCCCAAAAGTTTCAGATTTGGTGATGATAATCAAATGGTGAAGTCCTTCCAAAAGGAACTACAAATCAAACAATGGAAAGGATGCAACAAAAGATAAAACTTTAAAGAGAATGAAAAGTTGGAGAGAGAGTGAGAGAGATGGGAGAGGCGATAAATAAAAAGACAAATCCACTAGAAAGTAAAGGAACCGAGGGATTAAAAAACAGAATCAGATTTTGCGTGAAGGTTTTGTTAAGTCTCGGAGTTTAATTAGGAGATACCATTTCTTAAAGCCTAACGTCTATAGTTGAGAGTAAACCTGAAATGGGGGAGTTATGTGTAGTTTTGAAAAGGCAATGGCCAAATCATCTATGCACTAACGTATTAATTAAACAGGAGGTTACGTTGGAAAACGTGAATTAAAGAAACAAAAGCTGCATTTCCTCTGTTTTCCAGATTTTGAATTGGAAAAGCAACGGTCCCAAGTCCCAGAACCAAGTTTGCCTTTGTTTTTTTTTTTTTTTCATTCAAGTGGTTTTAATCAAACGATGAAAGATAGGTCCATATAATAAACAATATAACAGGGCTGGGTAAAGCTCAACACCGATGACGCTTCTAACGGCTACACTAATTCGGCATTAGTAGATGGCCTGCTACGCGACCATTCAGGCGCTTGGTTGGGAGGCTTCGTCCAGAACGTTGGCAGATGTTTCCCGTTAATGGCTGAATATTGGGGGTTCTGTCGGGTCTCAAGTTAGCATGGTCCTTGGGGTACTGCCATATCGTCTTAGAGGTAGATTCGTGTACTGTGCACGACATGCTCTCTTCTTCTCAGGCGCAGGTAGCCTCCCCCCACCTTGTAGTGTTGAACATCCATGCCCTTCTTTCCCGTAACTGGGTTGTAATCGTTCATCACGAGTACAGGGAGGGCAATCGTTGTGCGGACTGACTTACCTATTCAGTCTCCCAGTGTTCCTTCAGGATCACCCATCTTGAGCATCTTCCCAACGGATGCATACCTTTCCTCTTAGAGGACGCGTCAGGGATCTGTCACCTACGGTTTATCTTGTAATTTTATTATTTTCCCTTTATATATATAAAAAAACAATATAATCCTATCCTTACGTTGCAATGACGCGGCTTCCATTGAGACAGCCCCATCTTACTTTACCCACCACTAAGGAAAGAGGATACTCGAGACATCATCGTCATCATAATTGGATGGAAGAGAGGAGACCGATAAAAAACCTAGATACTTATAGTGTAGCTTAATATGTTGAACCGTTCAATGCAACTGATTTGTATATTTTTATTTTATATTCTTAACATTATGCGAGTACTTGAATATAATAAATATCTTTGGAAAGTGAAGTGATTGGAATAACTGCTTTTAAAATTACTAACTTATTCAAAAATATAATTATATGTATACATACTATACGTACGCTCCGCTAGCTTTCTTGAAGTTTTTGTTTGGGCCTTTGGGGTCGGTGGCCGACAGAAAACATAAGGTAAGATCATCTTAGTTAACGTAAAGGTGGTACTTTCCCCAGGACCATAGCTTTACCTCATGTGATACATACAGCCTACGAATTATATTAATAATAAAAAGTCTGATAGTTGTAAGTTTTAAGGTGTTGCATTGCAATTGGAAGAGGAGAACTCGGGGCTAGATTTGTGTTAAAGAGCTCTCTTTGTCAATGGAAGTGACAATGTCTCTTTCAGAGAAGATCACAGATCAGATTCCTTTGTATGGACATGGCTCAACTGTCACAATAATTCCAAATCCGGCCGGATAAAGGCTTTGTTGTACCCAATTATGTTCATACTTCTTCTCAGGTTATGAAAAGGATACAAATTGGTTTTGAAATATAAGAATTTCTAAATTTCAGAGTTTGGTCCTATTAGTTGCATAATGTACACTTCTGGTATCTCCTAGATGGCTACAACTAATTTTCATGCTAAATAGCAGGCCTTTTATCATATTTTATAGATTAAAAAGACCCTATTTTATTTCTTTTTATTCTTTATGAGTTTTAAAAGTGGACCTTTTTAAAGAACAAGTGAAACAAAATAAGGGCAAATCAAGAGTGGACTATGAATAAGTGCTCTTTCTGTCCTTACCTACGTCTAGGGACGGATCTAGAAATTTTTTTGAGTGTGGCAAAATTTTATTTTTAATAAGGATAAAATTTTAATGGGGATAAATTTTTTTTATGTAGGACAAAATTTTATTTTATTTTATAGAAAAACTTAAAACAATAATATTTTTATATGAATTTTTTTGAAAAAAGTGGGTGCGGTGGGGGCACTGCCCCCAATGTGCATCCGTCCTTGCCGTCCTTGCCCACGCCGGGTTGCTTAATAGGTTGGCTCTATATAAAGGAAGAGAAAAGACATTACCTCTTTTTAGGCTATGTTTGGTTGAAGGATTATTAATGGAATACAATGTAATGTAATATTATGGGTTTATAATGAAATGGAATTGAATGAAATGGAAGAGGAGAGTTTTATATTACATCTCATTCTATCCTAAACAGTAAAAATAAAAAACATCTAATTTGGAAAGTTTATGATGGAATGTAAATGATAAATAACTTAATACTATATTATATTATAAATCTTTCATCCAAACAACATTTCATTATATTACATTATAAACCATGTTATCCTTCTAAACAACAATTTTCTAATATTACATTCATTTATATTCTATTTTTTTATAAATCATTTCAATTCATTCTATTTTATTACAACATTACGTCCAATCAAATATAGCCTTAACTATTTTCACTAATTTAGCCCCTGTTTGTTTCAGCTTTTGGAAGCTTTAAAAGCACTTTTTTCTACCGCAAAAGCTATTTTCAGAAAAAAATGGGTGTTTGGCTACAAACTTCAAAAGCACTTTTCAAGTAGAAATAGCTTTTGAAAAAGCAAAAATACAGCTTTTTCAAAAGCTAAAATTTGGAGCTTTTCAGAAAAGCTCCAAATTTCAGCTTATTCGGGGTTGACAAATCGTGTCACTTACGTTTATATTTTTTTTCATACGTCTTTCTTTTTGGCTTTCTTATACTCACACACTCACGACTCTTATCGTCCCTAATCAGTCCCAACTTTGACGATACTACGATACTCACAGCTTCACAGGTTTGTTATTATTTGTTGTTGGGTTTCATCGTTTACGTTGTTCACGCAGATCAAAACGCAGACGCAGACCTTTGTCTATGTTATACGCAGACGAGTCTGCGTAACGCAGACGTTGATACGTCTGCGTTTTACGCAGACGAAGGTTTGCAACGCAGACGTGTATCTGCGTTAGTAATAACGCAGACGACGTTATTACTAACGCACTCTGCGTTTTTAGCTAACAATTGTGACGATTATGTGTTTTTTATCAATAAATTTTATGTAATATCATTGTGAATTCATATTGTACAGTATATTATAAATACTTTTGGTGCAAGTATCAACACTGAAAGCCGAAAGAAAAAAGGAGAGGTGCTACTTGTTTTTGTCGAGGTAAGTTCAAAATTTTTCTTGTGTTCTGAAATTTCTGAAA
>JAOTIZ010000002.1:10064492-10088188 GCA_027123425.1 Erythroxylum panamense | reverse complement strand
TTTATATGAATATGATTGAATTGTATTCGAATTGAAGTATGTATGATGGATTGAGATTATGAAGTGCTTAGATATAGATGTGTGTTTCTGCCGGTGTTTGGATTCCGGACGGGGAGTCCGATGACTTTGTGTGATTGGATTTGGTTTATAGAAGTGTATTTTTGCCTTTGCAGATTTTTGGGCTGTCAAAATACAGCCGTTATGCTGCCCGATTTTCGGTAAAAATCGGGTTAAGATAAGAATAAGAATTAAGAAATTAGTTTGGTAAAGATGAGATTTGTGTGATTAAGACAAATTATATGAATTTAGTGTTATATGAGGATAAATTTCCAAAAGGGAAATTGTATGGATTGATTATGATTTGAATGTGATTGAGTAAAGGGAAAAGGAATGAAAAAAAAAGAAAAAAAAAGTTATACCGGTTCGGATGGTTAGTTTAGGTTATCCAACGCATCTCGTTTCGTTTCTCGACCAATCTTCGTTGCCGGATGTCGGACACTGGTTTTCGATTCGCTTCGATGTGTATTTCGTTTCGAGACGTTCCGAGTTTTCTGTTTGCTCCGATTCCGCACTTTGTTTCGTTTTTCGTTTTTCCGTTTCCGTTTTTCGGTTGGGATCTGGTTCCTGAGATCGAGTCCCAACATAACCGTTAGAGACGATCTCTTTTGGTCGTTTTGGTTTGACTTCGTTATATAGAAACATGGATCCTGGTTTTCGGGAAGGTCCCGGAACAAAAATTTTTGTTTTCCACATCGTGTGCATGTGATGCACACACCGGGATTTTCCTACATGTACTGCATAATCAATAACAACATCTTTAAATTCTTGTGCAGTCCCATACTCCATCCACAACCTCCACTCATTTCTAACCTCTGCAGGATTATCCCCAAAAGTTAAAATGGTCTGCGTAAAGCTTCATCTACTCCTCACCACTAGGATATTCATCAGTGCTAATAGGACTACCACAATCCTTTGAATCAATTTCAATTGGATAATGGTCATGTGGAACGTTAAAATAAAAGTTTAATTCAAACTGTGCCCTTTGTTCCTCCACATTCACATCTGTTTTTGCACCTTCTCCCTCTGAATTCTCATCCATTTGTGCATCTTCTGTATCCACATTCTCATTCGTTTATGCACCTTCTCCATCCAAATTCTCTTCCATTTTTTTCACCTTCTCCCTCCACATTCTCATCCTTTTCTGTACCCTACCCCTTCATGTTCTCATCATCAATAGTATGGATAGGTGTGTCTATATGATGAGTTACATATACATCAACAATCCCATGTATTTACATTAGCTTTGTTAGCCTAATACAACTTTCATTTGAATCGATAACTTTCAATGTGTCCTTAAAGTTTACACCAGGCTCTCTATAACATGCCTTATCAATTTTATCATACCCTAACTCCGTTCCCCTCTCATTTATTTGTCTATAACTAATAAAGTCAACATCAACTTTGTCAAATGTAGTAATATCCCTACCAACATATGTCAATTCAAAACAAGCATAAGCATACACACAAGTTTAAATGAAAAAAGTAATGCAATTATTAAAAAAACATGTTCATTATCAAAAATGTTCAAAACTCCATTGATGCACCATAGTTAATCCTTGTACATTTCAATAGTACTATAAAACATGTAACTTATTTGACTAGCAATTGTAATAGTTTTTCAAGGACTATCATAAAAATAATTCTATTAGGAGCTACTCTATAAACATTGATTTCCATAAAGCATGTAACTTATTTGATTGGAAATTCATGTAACTTATTAAAATAATGAATTCAAGCTTAAGATAGGGAATGGTGAAGATATATGGTTATGGTTTGTTAACAACTATAAAGGCTATTTATTTGTATCAACAAGTAATCACTGCATATAGACTCTCCCAATAAAATCTATTTATTTTTATCAACAAGCAATCAAGAGGAAGATAATTTGATCAAATAATTAATGAGATTTAGAATTAAGAAACTTCTTTTAAAATACTTGTACATCCCTATCACTGAATATAGTCTCTCCTACTATGATTTCTTGTTATTATTTGAATTACTGAAAAAGATAATTGGGAATTAGAATAATAGAGACATGTAATTACTAGAAAAAAATAATTAATTTCTTCAATATTAAATACATTACACATTTATCAGTTTCCTTATTATGAATTTAATATCATCAATTGAATGAATTTGTATGCATAAGGATAAAAATGATGTAACTAAGGCCAAGATTAAAAAAAAAAAGGAGTGAGCTTTGTATATTGAAAGCTAATGGAGGGTTAGGCTTCCATTTTATAATATTGAAGAATAAGTGCTCCTTATCAAGAGATTCTTGAAACTTTTCTTAGACCTCAAGTCTTTGTAGGTTCTTAGATACATATATATTTCTTGAGAGGAAAAAGTATTCAAATGGTTAAGCCAAATACTTTCAATGTCCTGGACCTTTCAATATATCCTTAAGACAAGAGAAAGGCTTAAGGTGAATTAAAAGTACTAAACAATGGTAGAACTTTTTATGGTATGACAATTGGCAACCTGTAAAACGCCTTTAAAATTTTGTAAATACCGGATCCACAAATGTAAGCTTACCATGTTACTTAAGAGTGTCAACTATAATTAAAATAATAATTGCAATTGGCCTTTTGTTCATCTTAAGGTATTCTTATTTGTTAAAAAAACTTCCACATCAACCCTCTTAATTCAATTTGAAAAGATTTTGTTATATATATGAGACATCAATCCCTTAAATTTAATGTTAGATCCTACCTAAAGATCCTTATAGGAGGTTAACATACTATTTATTGAAGAAATTTAGTCTAATTTGTCAATTGCTTACCAAAGATATATTTCACTTTATGACTAACTACAGAAATAAGGATTTAAACAATAGACACAATTCTTTTCAATGTGTCAAATGATGTTGTTTGTCTGCTGCATAATCAAGTAACGAAATCAAACAATAATCTCTTCAATTGATAATACTTAACAATAGTTTGGGAGAACTCTCTTATCCTTTGTAATTCATTTTGTAATTTAAACTAATGGTTAAGCATTATGAAGTGGGCAGTTAAAATTAAGTTTAATAGAAAATGAAATAGATACAATCTGCATCCAGAATTTCTACACCAGGTAAAGCTGTAATAATATACATAACTCTAGTTAACTACAATCTTCCTTCAATTTCTCTTATTCCTCACTTTATAAAGGACTGACTTATAGACATTGGTTTTGGCTATTAGATATGTTGCAACTGGTTAGGCTCGCTACATAGATAACTATGTTAATAATGAAGAAGAAATTGTGTGAAGGCTCTAAAAGAGATTGTAAAGAAAAATTCATTGTTTATAGTGGGGAAAGGTGGAAGAGGCCTGTCTTCGTTAACTGTAATTCCTTTAGCAATTGGGAAGTGTGTCCAAAGGTAGGCACTATTGGTAATCTAGTAGTTTCTTCAGAGCTTGACATTAATGGTTCAATTTTTTTTTAGAATTTAAAAATTCATTAGTTTAAAAACATTAATGGCTCAGCTTTGGTTATTCAACAATATAGTCATTCCAGGAATCATTCATGTCAACAATCAAAGGAACTTCTCTTGGATAAAATATCTTCTTATAATTAAAAGTCAGGAAGTTAACATTTCCACAAGTTTATGTTGTATGGTGAATATGTAAGGCATTTAGATTGTTTTTTTTAGAGTTTTGTAATATGCCTCTTTGCTTCTGGTTTTAGTTTCCTACTAAGTATCAAGTGTACCATATATGTTTATTGCCTTTTCTCCTTAAGTTATAGATTGTTAGTTACAAAAGCTAGTTAATTAATTTTTTGGATCCTTGTTTAGGGGAAGGAGCATGTGCAGATCACAAAACATCTAAAACACAACAAACATCATGGGATCATAATGGGGCCAGAAAGCATTTAAATAAACAATCGGGACTGCACCCAACAATAATCCTTAACGTTAATGTTTGTTTAACATTTAGTATATTGGCGAGTCCCACTCTTATTGATAAATAAGAATGGGGCCCACTTATTGAATAAAATAATAATTGTTATAATAGTTTGAATTTTCCTTTAGGGTTGGGTTATATTTTAATGTTTTTAAAATGTTATGGTTAGAATTGTTAACATCCAAATGTTTAAGTCATACTTTTCGATTGATGCAAAACTTATGGTCAAAAGTGACTCTTTTGGCTAATAATTAAGCATATTTGCCTGTGTGATATTGTCTAAGATTCTTCAACATATATTCAGAGTCAAAGATATAAAGATAAGGCTATTGTAAGTTTATACATGGGGTTCCTTTCAAAAGACTTGTAAAATCAAGTGTTATTGTGTTTTCTAATATTTGACATCCAACAGTCAAAATAAGCAAAAATTGGGAAGAGAAAATATAATATTTTACACTACAAGAAAAGTAGGAATTAGTGATGGAAAATTACCAACAAAAATTGACAAAAAAATTTCATTTAGCGACGGTAGTAATATTAGTCACTAAATATAGAGGGAAATCATCCTGACAAAATTGTCAATGGACTTTAGTGACGATAAAAAATGCCCATCAATAAAGAAGGCATGATTTGTTGACGGAACAAAAAAGTTTTGAGTTTACTGATGGAAACTTTTTAGTTAGTAAATTTTCAAGGTGAACATTGTCGTCTGCTTCGGCTTCAACGTTTTAAATAATATGAAGATGACATTGTTTGGTTTACACCAAACGACATTGTTTTGGTTTACATTTAACTCACCCGAAAGCCTCCTCCCCCTATGTCTTCTTCTTTGACTGTGCATCATTCCCCTACATATTCTCGAGTGATTTTCTTCTCTTTGGTTTCTCTATCGTGGACTCCTCTTCTGCTCGTTGGTGTTTATCTTTCCGACCACTGTCATTATGTCCTTCAATGGAGGTATTTTTGCAACCTTTCACCTTTATTTTCTCGTATGTTGAATGAAAGTTTGGGTATTTGATAACTTTTATTTATTTGTGTATTATGTGATTGGAAAACAATTTTAAGGTATAAATGTTAGTGATGGGAGGGACAAGGCATGATTTTGGTTGTGATGTTAGGATGAAATTTTGATGGATGTGAGGTTATAATGAGATGTCTATTATGTTGATGTTTATCATATAAGAGTGTTCTGCATAATTTAAATTGATAGAAATCTATTCCTTTAAATGGTGGAAGTGTTATAACTTTGACACAAGTTTGTATAATGAAAAAATGAATCATTCCTACATCGAAAAAATGATTTTAGTTCTTAAGGAAAGGAAATGCATAGAGTTGCCACCTATGTTTTTTTTAAGAAAGGAAAGAGAAACTTAAAGACAAGAAAGATAAAGTCATAACCAAAAAAATGAATTGAGATCTATTATAAAATAGAAAAGGTATATTAGACGCCTTATCTTATGCATTTTAGCAATTGATTAAGCTTTAAAATGATGTTCTTAAAGTTATTAGGGAAATTTAGGGGTTGAAGTAAAAATAAATAAATGCAAATGTAATAATAGAACAAATGATTTTGGTGCTGTGTAAGAATGACCTATGAATAAAATCTAAAAGTCGTTGTAGCAAAAATTACAAAACTAATCCGTTTTGAAAAATTGAAGTTGAAGAAAATTTGATTAAACATAATTGTTAATGAACATTTTTGAAGGCTCATCACATGTTCAAATTAAGTATTACTATGCAATTGGTTATTAGGTTTACTGCACTGAAGCAAGTAAAATTTTAAGTCGGATAAACAAATGTACATTATAATTCTTAAATTCTAAGTTAAACACTTTAAATCATATCTATTCTAAGTTAGGAAACAAGTATGGTCAGAACATAAGGAATTTTAAATTACCGACAATTATATAGGTATATTCAAATAATGTACAACTTTTGATTGCAATAATGTCTATATTGGTTATATAATTTTATATTCTTTTTATCAATGATTACATATAATTGGTGTATGCAATTGAATTCACAATATCTAAATCATATAATTATTCATATTTTTATATTAAGGATCGAATAAGATTTATGTAGTTAAGAGCTAATTTCTTGACATAGAATTGTAATGATAAACAACCATTTAATTTAACCTACCACATTGTTCTTGTTGTATGTCAAGGTAGAATATGAGTTTATTGAAATGAATTATTAAACTGGCTAAAAGTGTGACTAAAATTTTAAAGGTGATCTAAGTGGTTAGGTATTACACATTTTTCCCATGTTGAAGTGGCTGCTGTTGGCGTGAGTTGTTTTTCTACATAAAGTTGTTCAAGATTTGGCTTGGCTTTAACGAGACTTGGATGCTTTTATCTTCCTGTTTACGTTCTTTTTGTTAGAGAAATGTTAGTAGCATGATCTCTGTCGTCATTTTTAGCAAGTTAGGATTGTTTGGTCTAGCAATATTTTTAACATTACTCCCATAAAAGTCCACATATTTCTATTTCAAAATAAACAATATTATTTTCTGGTTTGCTTGCTTTAATATATTGAAAATATAACAAAACTATTGAACAAGTGTATTATATTAAATATGAAATATTCTTTTTTACAGGCCCTATATTATGTTAAAGAGTATTGCTCATCCTTATTCTTTGTAGTTTAGAGTTGTTTGTCCATCCAAGTAAGTTGTTATCCAACTTATGTCTACCATATGTATTGCTTTAATAATACGATTATGATGCATTTAGGTTTTGTGTGAATACAAAGGAGGTCTTCATTTTGTGTTGTTGTTTAGAATATTCTTATAATCATTGATGAGTTTTTGTAACAGTCTAAGTATTTACTATATGTGGAATAAGTTTGAGATCTTATGGATAATTTAAGGCATAACTAAGTTCCTAAGATGGTATATAGGCTGGAAGCCCGTGATGCAGCTCCCGTGAAGCTTATCGGTGAAAAATTCAACAAGCTTAGGAGTCACAATGAGAACTTACTTTCTTGATTCATATGTGTAAATAGTGCCACGTACCATAGTACTGAAATCAATTATAGGTGATTAATTCAAATATAAATACTTCACCTTCAATTTGATTAACTCAAACTTAGTATTAACATAAGAAATTCATAAGTTTAATAGATAAGATAGTTCTTTTCATAACAAACTCCTAAGAAGATATATTGGTTGGGGAACCCGTGATGCAGCTCCCATAAGGCTTATCGATGAAAAATTCCACGAGCGTAAGAGTCATAGCAAGAACTTGCTTTCTTGATTCACAGGTGTAAATAATGCCACGTACCATAATATTGAAATCAATTGTAGGTTATTAATTCAAACATAAATACTTCAACTTTAATTTGATTAATTCAAACTTAGTTTAACACAAGAAATTCATAGGTTTAATAGACGAGATAGTTTTTTGCATAATAAACCCCTAGGATGGTATATAGGCTGGAAACCGTGATTCAGCTCCCGTAAGGCTTATTGGTGAAAATTTTCACGAGTCTAAGAGTCATAGTGAGAACTTGCTTTCTTGATTCACATGTGTAAACAATGCCACATACCATAGTATTGAAATCAATTATAGGTGATTAGTTTAAACATAAATACTTCAACTTCAATTTAATTAATTCAAACTTAGTATTAATACAAGAAATACATAGGTTTAATAAACAAGACAATTCTTTGCATAATAAACCCCTAGGAAGATATATAGGTTGAAAACCTATGAAGCAGCTCCTGCGAGCCATATCGATGAAAAATTCCATGAACCTAGAATTCACAACAAGAACTTGCTTTCTTAATTCACAGGTGTAAACAATGCCATATACTATAGTATTGATATCAATTGTAGGTAATTAATTCTATTGATTAATACTTAGAGGATATTGTGTAAAGTTTAGATGTTCTATAAACTTAGGGGAAATGAATTATACTAACAATGAAATCAATTTTTTAAATTAACAGTTTTGTATAAATGAGTAATGTTGATAAATCTTGGATGTATAGACGATTAACACATGATGGTTTCATTAATCATTAAGTTTGTTGAGGGAGTTAAAGCTTTTATTCAATATGAATGTTCTTAACCTGCATATATGGATGGGCTAAAGATCAGATGTCCATGAAAAAAGTGCAAACATATCCATTTCCTTCCTATTGATGAAGTGAATGGTCATTTGCTGAAAAAAAGGGTTTGTTTCAAATTATTTTGAGTGGACATGACATAGGGAGCCATTGATTTGTAGTATCTCAAGGGATAATGAAGCAAACTCGTCAATAAATGTGGATGAGTTTGAAGGCTAGATTGGATTTAGAACAAATAATGTTGGTGCAATTGAAAATCCTTACATGCAAAAGGTTTATGATGCAGCTAGTTATACCTTTCAGGAAAATATAGAAAATCTGGAAGAATAACTAAAGCCACATGCAAAATAATTTTTTGACTTACTATACGCAACTAACCAAGAATTATGGACAAATTGCGAGACAATGACTTAATTGTCTTCAATTGCTCGAATATTAAACATAAAGTCTGAAGGGTATATTTCTGATCATTATTTTGATAAAATTCTTAGATGGTATAATGAATCGTTGCCTCCTGATCATACAATGGTCAATAGTTTTTACAATATAAAGAAACTTATTAGGGGTCTTGGTTTGCCTGTTAAAAAATTGATTATTGCAAATTGGGATGTATGTTGTATTAGGGAGATGATGTGGAATTACAAAAGTACAAATTTTGCGGTCAATTTAGGTTCAAGCCTAGAAAGTGTTCTATGAAATAAAAATTAGTACCCTAGAAGCAGATATATTATATCCCACTAACTTTAAGACTTCAAAGACTATATGCTTATGATGTTACTGCATCTCACATAAGATGGCATAATGAACACGAACAGAAAGATGGAATAATGAGTCATCCATTGGATGCACTGGCATGGAAATATTTCAATAACATCTATTATGAGTTTGCAGTTGAAAGTCTAAATTTTAGGTTGGGATTGTCGACGGATGGATTCCAACCTTTTGGTCAATCCGACCAACAATATTCATCATTATGCCTACCATATATATTTTTTAAGAAAATTGGTCAAAAAAGACATCGTTTTTGACAAATAGTGAGGCCACGAGCCCCCGACCATTTTTGCCATCCTTAAGTCCATGAACTTTGGACCATCGTACAAGCACTGGTAACTCAATTGCAACAGTCGATAGAGTACATAGCCCATCTCTGCATTGAGGTGGATGAGTTGAAGGGCAAGGGCAGTACCTCATCAAAAAATTCAGAGCATCTGCATTAGCGTAGTTGTAGTTGCCAAACGAATAGTTGTTAAACACTTATTATTGTAAAATTAAAATTATTTTTTATTATCAATTAAGATATTTTTTACTTTATATCATCAATCAACTTTCTGTTTTAACAAATTAAATGTAGAAACAAATCAAAATATTATCAATAGATAACTCATAACTATTTAAATTATGCATCAACGATCAGGGGCGGATCAAGAAATTTTTTTGAGTAGGGGCAAAATTTTATTAAGGACAAAATTTTATTTTTAATTGGAGTAAAATTTTAATAGGAGTAAAATTTTATTTTTTTTATAAGGGCAAAACTTAAAATAATAATTTTTTATAAAGAATTTGTTGGAGGTAGTGGGGGCAAGTGCCCCCACTTGCCCCCATTGTAAATCCGCCCCTGTCAACGATCATTAAATAAAATTTTATGCAGGAAAATTAAAAAACAGTTTTAGTAAATTTACTGACAAAAAAATAAAGTTTGTCGGTAAAATCTATTCGATTTATCAACGGATAACTAATAACCATCTGTAATGTTGTCATTATCTTACTGACGAAATAATCAATTCTGTCAGTAAAGTTGCTGACAGACAAATCTTGTCTATCGGTAACTTTACCGACTAAAACAACACAGAATAACTATCGGTATATTCACCGACGGTTACACAAAATATCTGTCGGTAAATTTGCGAGGAACATTTTGTGATTCGTCACAAATTATTAACTACGGTCGTTTTTCTAACGCCTTAATCTGTCGATAAATTCCATCATTGATTTAACTTACCAAGAAAATTTGTAAAATTTTTGTCGATAATTTTTGTTGCTAAATTTGATTTCTCTTATAACGAATAAACCAAGATAAGGTACCTTAGCATGTTACCTAGAGATCTGAACCTCATGTATATGAAAAAGATTGGACGACATTCGCTGGCTCACATCTCTTTTCTCATATATATAATTCTTTACATGTCACGTAGGTACCTCTGGAGTTCCTGATTTTATTATTATATGCACTTGCTCCAAGAATGCATCTCCAAGAGATCACGCATTAAAAAGAATCTTATAGCTATTTCATGGATATCGAACGCCCACTCCCAACCTCCAACCAACGGCCATCGTGCTCTTTGGCCAATCCAATGATAAGGCCATAGTTGGTGAGCTAAAGCCATAAAAAAATATTCTCTTTATAAAAATACAAAAAAAGTTGCTTATATTATAACATTCTTAAAACTGCCGCAAAACAGAAAGCTTTATAGAACGGATACGTTAAAATTTGACTTGTATAAAATTCCCTGCATGCCCAACCTTACTAACACTTAAGAAAAAGATCAAATATTATTATATAAATTTTAATTAAAGACTAATTCCATTTATTAACACTCTATTTCAATGTGATTAATTCTAATTTCCAACACAAAGCTAACATTATAAATCCTAACGAAACTATAACTCAACATAAAAATGATATTTCATATTATTGGATCGTAAGTTTAATATACTAACTTTGGAAAGCACACTCTTAACTCCAAAAACATATATTATAAGAAGTTATTTCCAGTAATTACAAAGTTTTAATATCAGTGATAGTCTAAAATAATATTATTGCGTAAACCAAATAAAGCACTAGCTCAAACATAAAGTAGCTCTATAATATTTTATAATTTGAAATTTAATGTAGGTAGTTTTAGAAATAGTATATTAAACTCTAGTTCACATTCAATTTTTAATAACCTTATTAATGTAAATCTTAATGAAAGATTTGAAAAGAATTATACATTAAGACTTTGGTTTAAAAATATTTGATTGTAGACTACATTAAGTTTATTTCAAAAGTTGTTTTATTTGATTTTTTATAAAACATGAATTTTGATACTATTAAGTATAATTCACACTCTTTAATTTAAATTAAAATGAGATATTGATTTCTCCAAGTACTTTGTAAAATTATTGCTATACTTTGATAAAGGAAATAAATATCAACACTTGCTACCAAACAAGTTGAACTCCAACGGCTTATTCAAGAGATAGATATTCACAGTTTTTCCTCCTAAAGAGGATAAGCAAGATGTCCTATTTAGGGATTCAGTGAGAGCATTGATTAATTCAAAACATACTTGCGTCATACATTTCTGTATTAATCAACCAAAACTGCCTAGATGGTTCAACAACATGCATCGATATCACGAAGCTTACGCTTATTGAGTTCAGTAATATCAGTTTTAAATCACAATGTTGATTTCTTATTACAATCTGTCAACATTTTTTATCATTATTTCCTAATCACCTTTTAACATCTGAAATCCACGGAAGCATACAATTCAAAGCTCTCACATGCTCTGCGACGCAAAAGTTGTACCTACCTAGATTCAACTTTAAACGTGGATGATGGATCGTTGCTTAAAACTTAAAAATGAACTGGAAAGTACAATGGACCTACAGCACTCAAAAGGATGCCTACCCCAGTTGTCCAGATCAGTATGTTCATCGGATACAAAGGCAAATGGAACACTGAAGACGCAAGCGATAGTAAGGGATGTACTTAAAATTGCACACCAATGGCTGTCTTTCCCAGACACTCATGTCCAACAACTAGACCTCGTTTCTGTTCCGTTTCCCATGCACAGCCATCTCACCGAAAACATAGCACATCAAATCTTGAAGATTGCGAACAGCATGTTAAAATTAATGGCATGCATGCTTCATCGCCTGTACTGCCTGTACAGCCTACAGGGATTTTTTAGGACATCAAATCTTCTGTTTCATTACTCTATTCTAACCTTATAGGACATCAAATCTTCTGTTTCATTACTCTATTCTAACCTTATTTTCGCCTCTAAAACGAAGTCATGTTATAAGTAAATATAAAACTACGTCATGTTGAGACAAAAACAGGATTGTGGCACAGACAATCTGAACCCGGAATTGCTTTTATTTTTGGACGTCTTGGCTATCTCTCAATAAGCTTCTTTTAGTAGGATCGAAGAGGAGAAACAACTTCACATTAATATGCTTCGTGAATACAGGTACGGTCAGGGAAGAGTTCCACAACACAAGAAAAAGATACGGTGGAAGTGTTCTATGAGTCGTGCCTTGGTACTACGATCCCGCAGAGGAGGATTCTCAATGGACTATCCACTTGCTTTTGCAAAATAACAAACAAAAATGGATAGATGCTTAAGAAAAGGTATAAAGCTAAAATCATACGTATATGAGACTTATCATCTTCGCAGACAAAAACTCCGCAAGCTAAAATTCATGACTACAATCAATAAAACTTTGGCAGAAATCAAGCAGCATAGCTGGTAACTTGGAATGACATGTACCAGGTGTCCATATGGCATGCTGTAGTACTCCGCATCTTCTATGCAATGAGTTCATCTTCAAGATAGTTATATTCAAAAGTGAAGTCTGTCTTGATTCTCTGACACCTGAACAAAAGAAGCAGAGGATTAAATCCAGCAAACTATCAATAAACACACATGGAAAGAGTGAAAAATAAAGTGACTAATATATGTTAACATGGTTAACGATTTCTCATTTTGATAACACCAAGTTCATCCCCAGCTTTTTTTTTTTAAAGAAAAAAAAGTTCATCCCCAGCCAGGTTAAAACGGTGCTGGGACTTAAGTTACACGCTGAAGAAACTGTTTCTCATGCAAATGCGACAATTGCAATTCAATTTAAGACAAAAACATCGGTTTCACTGGATAAGAATAGAGAACACAAGTAAAATCTGCATACCATCCATGTTGGAGGTCATCATTGGCAATATGGAAATCAAAATACACATATGTTCCCTGTTCATATTCGTCAGTGGTAATTTTTGGCTCTTCATGACGTTGAAACCAGGTATTGTACTTCCTGTGATATCTCCAAGATTGTTTCTTCAACTCTTTTGCAGCCATATATTGTTGATAGGTATTCTGCAGAAACGAACACTTGGCATGAGAATAAGGTCAATACCATACAATCAGAGTTAGGAATACAATGACATGTCTTCCCCATTACCTGTTGATGGTAAAATGCAAAGAATAAGGTATCAGGTCCACAGCTATCCAAGCTTACGTGTTCCCAGAATGCAGGGTTGTTCACAATGGGTGCTTGTACTTGAGGATAACTAGGAGGTGTTGCTGCGGGGTGCTTCTGCAAAGCCAAACAAGTAACACAGACTGTTACGTAACCTAACACTATCATTGTTTTAACTGGTGGTGTACAATGAGTTTTGTAAGGAATTCATACAGGAGTGTAGCTCCTGGCACGTTCCGAGTCTTTCGGTTGAGGAAGTTTGAGAAATGCAGCTTCCAGCATCTGCAAATTGTGCATTTTATCATTCACTATACCAGAATTCATAGCAGATGCACTGACACTATCGCCAATGGCACCAAGGTCAGAAGTGCTTCTTCGACCAATAACTCCTAGGCCACTAGAAGATTGGCTTGAATGTAAGGGCTGTCCAGGAGAGAGATCAATATCTCTTTGCATTTGAACAGGTTCTGTCAAAGAGCCAGATGTTGCTGCCTGCAGCAAAAAAGCATTTACAAGCAGCTCAAGTCACAGACGCTTGGAAATCACTCCTCTATGGCAGATACATTTAAGACTATCAAGGAAATGTGCTTCTACCAGCCTCACGGGACTTACAATATCTCTCTCATGTATTCTCTACTCAACCCAGACCCACAGATCATCCTTTACACTAATATAAGCCCAGTCGGTTGAAAACATTACCTCTCCAATTTCCTTTTTCCTAAGGATGTAATAACTATTGTAATTAGATTTGTTGTTTTCACCACTATTAGGTCCCTCCCCATGAATCTTATAGATGATAATATTTAAGTAGAATAATCAATTTAGTCCTAGAATTTTCACGGGTAGAGATGTAATCAGATAGGAAGTGGTGCATGAAGTCCTGGCCTATTCTTCTGTTTGAAATACTTTTCTCAGTTTTCATCCCCATGCTAATGTAGAAGTGATGCAGGTTGATCAAGGTAGATTGTGGATCCCCATGCCCAACAGGACTCAATATAATTCTAAACAAAACCGATAATGTAGAAAGAGGTGGGCAAGTCTACATACAGGAGTATCCATTGCATATGGAACTTTTAATCCGTCTTCATTCACAAGATTTTTTCCAAGTCCAGATGTTGGAGCAGATTCTGGAGTTGGGTCATCAGGTAAAGTTATAGCTTGCTGCTGCTCGTCAACCTTTCCATGCCCAATATCTGCATTGTCAATTCCGTTCACCAACATAAGCAATTTATATGTGCGTCTGAAAAAAAGACCAGCTAATAGAAGATTACCAGCATCTTTTGCACCGCTTGATATTACAACTTGTTGGACAGACTGCTGATGGATGGGACTTGACTGCTGTACGGCAGCCGTGGCAACAGAATTAAGACTCGATGTCTGTCCACCAAGGCCCAAACTAACTTGTGGAGGCACAGATGAGCTTTGAGAATTGAACTGCAAAAACAGCCAGGAAAATGCAAGAGAGTTGTGTCAAAGTAATCTCAATTCTCTTTTATGTAATTAGAAGATGGGCTAGAAAAAGAATATCTTGACAGAAATTGTTAGCCACAATCATGAGTTAATATGATTATGTGACAGAAATTGTTAGCCACAATCATGAGTTAATATGATTATGATCCTTAATCAGAATTACTTGCCTTCCTTTCACATGACAATTGCTTGAAGCCATGTTGACAAATGAAGCCATGTTGACAAATGAACATATAACCAGGAAAGAAAAACTATTTTCGATATTTGAACATCAAAAGAAATTGTAAACTCGATCTTAAATTGCCTTCATGAAAACTTAAAAGGGTTAGCAACAAATGCATGTGATAAGAACTGGCTAATAATGGCATCACATTTGATACAGAAGACAACTGGATGCTCCACAGCCACTAATCTCCAAGAGATAAAAGTTGAAAAGAGTACCTAACCCAACTATAAACAAAAACCTTCTTAGGACTATGAATTTATTTCTGAGCAAACATTTGTTAAGACAATCAGTATCAAAATTGTCAATGAACAACCTGAAAGACCTGTTCAAAAGTTTATAGGTCAACTTGTCAAGAAAGTAAAAGGCATGAGAAACAAAATTTTGAAGGAGAAAATGTTGCCTGCTGCAGAAGTGGATTTTGTTGAGAAGAAAACTGTTTGTGATTTCCACCAGCCAGAGGTGGCATGCCAAGAAGGGTACTGTGACCTTGTTGCTGAACTTGTTGTAGTCGTTCCAAGAATTTCTCCCTCTGATCGGGTGCAATCTCAGTTCTAGTACGGAATTGCCCCTGAAATGGAAACAATATCCAATCTTTAAACGGTTCTTTAAAATGATTACTGCTGCCAAGTGCACAGGAGCATGCAAAGTCCCTAAGCCCTTCAAATGACAATCCCAAATAGATGAGGATTAAAAGCTTGGGCGTTAAAACAGATTTATCTACCTTATGATAACATGAAGGACATTTATCAAAATCCCGTCCTCCTTTTCCACTGGTCGGAAGGTTTGGGGGCCATGAAAGAACATAATTTCAGACTTATAGTCATATTTTTGCAACATTTTCAGCTAGGTGTGACCTTAATATGCATTTTGCAGGTGTCCCTATCTGTGTTATTTTAGCTCATTAATGTAATCCAGTTCAATCGTGAAGGAACACAATTAAATTAAACTTGTTATCCTAAATTAGATTAATCCAACATTGTCAGCCCATTCTTCCTATTTCCAATCAGATCATTATGCCCCTTAGCAACTTATCCTGCTAGTCACAACCCAAAAAAATTGTACAAAATTTAAATAGCAACAGATTCCGCCAACAACAATAATAAATTAGTAACTATTAATCAACATTACAATTTTTTATCACACAAACATCTGAAACATTATCTATCTGCATGCAATAATAATGGAATGCTCCATCTAGTAAAACTAAACAAACTATATAGTTCACCTTGCTATTAAGCCAAGGGTATTACCAAATCCTGTGCTTGCTAAAGTTTCAATAAATTGGAACATTTCCTATTTTGAGCTCAAAACAAATAATTTTGAATAAAAGTGACACCTTAAGTTTACATCACACTTGACAATGTCAAATTTTGTTATCTTCAAATCCCAACCAAGTAGGATGTCATAAAGCCAACCTATTTCTCCAATTTTCTTAACTTAGCCAAGCAAAATTCCAGTATAGACTACATCTCTTCAAGCTTAAGTATTGCATAACTTGGTGCTAAAATGAAGGTTACCAAATTCATGTACCCACTAACTCAACAAATCATTACACCTTCAATAAGAAGGATTTTAAATCCAAAAACTCAGAAAATAAACAAATATCTTGCCGTCACTGATCTTCAAGTGGAAACAGATAATACTTAAAATTTTCAAATCTGAAATTCATAAAAATGTAGATAAAGGCTTACTGGTTCATTCTGATTTTGGAAGGAGCCTCCAGGCCTCCATTGCATGCTTGGGACTAAGGAAGAGGAAAAGACTCTTGAACCTATTGCAGCACCTTCACCAACACTGCTAGAATCGATTGTGCTGGTTCCATCAGTAGCCTTGCTAGCCTGAGGTAATATCATTCTCATACTCAGTGGAGAAGCCAAAGGCTGCACTACTCCACTATTACCAATCCTATCATCAGTTACTAAAATATTTCTTTTTCCCAGGTCAGTGGAAGAGGGTACTGTGCCAAGGGCCCCACTGCTGGGAACTGTGCCAGAATTAAGAGACATACTAGATGAAGGCTGACTAGAGAGACCACTTCTAGTTATGCCCCTTGCCAATCCAGTATCAGTAAGAGAAGGTGAAGATCTGCGGCCAGGGAAGCCTGCGATTTCTTCCTCCTTGACTGCAGTAGCTGGTGCTGCAGGTGATGGAGGATTGGCAGTAGATGCATTTTCAAGAACACCTCTAACAGAAGTAACACCTGGAAGCGCTGTAGAAGCACCTGATACACCAGTCAGTGTATGAGCTGTACCACTCACTGCAATTGGAGTTGAAGGGTTCCCTGTTGGGGTTGCCGCAGCAGAACTAACCATGCCACCTTTGGCAGGTGGAGTTTTTGCAATAGTATCCGTGGTGCTATCTTGTGAAGCAGTATCATCAGCTAGCTCCTGAACAGAAGTACTTTGCTTATGAGTAATAGAGAGAGTGGCCTGGAAAGAAAACCATTACTCCTCATACTTGCATGCACGGCAGAAGTCAGTACAAGATAAAAACAAATAATTGGAGAAATGGGAATTCAATATGTACGAAACCAGGTTTGTTCATTGGTTAACACCAAAGCATAATATAGTTCTCTGACAAGAACAGAAAGCATTTGTTACTTAAGCAAAGGCATTGCTGATCACCGAAACCAATCATAATTAAGAAGCAATTGAATTTTCCATTAAAACTGGAGAAATGAAAATTGAGTCAAGTCCATTGCAATGCTCAAAGTAAAATCATTGTGATATGGTAGAGGATAACACCAGTAATTGAAACATAGGGAAACAATATGGAGCAGTCATCTTTTATCCTACAACCCTTACTCTAAAAACCAAAACGTCACAGATGAGCCACCAGGAAATTGAAAGTTCTATTCTTCCCTCGCCAATTGAATTTAAGGGAAGAGAGAAGGATAGCATAGGACAGGTTGGAAACCTAGAACAATGGGCTATATTAGCATCCACTGTAAAGTGCAATGTCCAAAATGTAACTGATGACACGTCAGCATAAAAACAGGAGTTGCACACTATTTCCAGAGATGTATACACATTAAACAGATTCAAATTAAGAATAAGGTCGATCAAAACCGTTAGCTGTAGAAACACCTACAGAAATTTGAGATGTTGATGCCACCAAAGATGTCTTCAAGCTTTGAACTGGAGCACCCTATCAATCATATTGAAAATTAAATCACGGAGAAATAAAAATCATAAACAGATGAAACCATGTCGTGAAATTATCCTTATATCACAAACATGAAAATAACTCCTTCACAGAGCCTCAATTCCAATGTAGCAAAAGAGGTAGAAGCACTCATTTAAAGCTTGAAGGTTCACCTTAGCAAGACCAGGAGGACCGACTGAAACTAGATCTTCAAGAGACTCCACCTTGTCTAATGGTAATGAACTGTATAGATCATCAACATCACTAAATTCGTCAAAATCTTCCTGCAGGAAGAGGAAAACCACACATCTAGTGAGATTATGCAAAAAAAAACTATAAAGTTGTTAAGAATATTGATATAAGGTTGTACTGCAATCCAAAAGGAACATTATATTGCACATTTAGCATGTTAGTCAGGATATGTAGCACATGCACCGTCATGTCTGGTTAAATAACAAGGAAAAGACAAACCTGATTACGTTCCACATAATCGTCCAAGAAATCTTTGGCATCATTGACCTGCTCAGGACTCAGTTCATCATTATCCAGTAGCCTTAATATCAGTTCCAGTTTCATTATATGAGCCTTATGCCGAGTAATAGATGTCTCTAGATGCGTCTGCAAGACAAAGGAAGAAACATCAAAGACCGCAAAAACAATAAACCAATTCCAGAAATTTTCACTGATTGAATTCCAACCAGTCTGGGTGGCCTTGTCTTTCCTTTCTTGACAGATAATCCTTCAATCTCAGCTTCAAAGCTATCAATTTGGGACTCCAACTCTCCAACCTAACACACAGAGAGAAATATGACAATATAACTCAATAGAGATTTCAGTGAGGTCAAAATGATTACTCCAATTGAATGTCCAGTTATTATTATAGTCAAAACATCTACAAATAGAAGCCTTTAAGCATTAGATTCATTGTTATATTGGTTCTTCCTAGCAAAAAAAAAAGAAAGAAAAAGAATAGTTATCAGACACCAAAGCCAACAAGGGGAGAGAGAGAGGAAAAAAACTTCAGAACTATTTAGATGTTAACAGAATAACAATGTAATAACAGATATTAAAATTTAAAGTTTATTTACATACCACATTATTCAACCAGTCCCTTGTCTCTGATTTAGCTTTCTCCTTTGGGTCCTATAAATGAAAAATAAAACAAGACCAATGAGAGAAATAACAATCTGGAGGTTTTAAATAAATTTTTTTAGTTCTATTTGGAGCCCTTAGGTCTGATTCTCCACCAAAAGAGTAGTCTTTACTTTCTCAAATCATTATAAGTGAAATAATAAGGTCACAAGTACTCAGGAATCATGCAAAACGAAATTTCCTTGAAACATGAAGATATGAGAACCAGCATAAACAGAAAAAAAAAACTATAGGCAAAAGTTCCTTGAAAAATCACCAATCACACAATAGGCAATACTAAACTAAAGCAGAAATGCAGTTTTAACAAAAAAAGTTCAAGCAAATGGTAATCATCATCTAAATACTGTTGAAGCACCTTACTGAAATAAAGACCCACTGAATGATCCACCCAATTCTAAGCACTCAACCATGTCTACGTATATACCTTGACACCTAATCAGTTTTTCTGTTTTTCACAACTAAAAAGTAGAGCAATTACAAGAAATGATCTGGAAGATCTAACTACAGAAAATAAACAACAATCACCAGCAGGAAAGTTAACCCAAAACACTTCAGACACAATCACAATGTATTGAGGAAGTAAAACGTATTGAGGAAGTACATGAAGTCAAGAAAATGGAACAGGACATTCAGTTACTCAAGGAAATCCAGAAAAGATGCATCAAAAGAACAAGTCAGATAATAGTGCTTTGAACAAACTACCCACAAATCAGCAACATTATTATTATTCCACAGACTATAACATAAACAAAAAAGTATAAGTTCACAAATCTTACAGTTTTAGGTTGTTGCCCCAGGCCTTCTTTAGAGAATGCTTTTGTCTTAGTTTCCTTCTCGCAGATTTTAAACCGTTCCATTTCACGCTCAATTTGTTTACGAGCATCCACCAAAGCCTGTTCATAAGAGGCACTAACCTAAACAAACAGAGAATATACAAGGAAAAAGACATTAACCCCCAACAGCAATACCCATGCCAAGTACATGTAAAGGAAGAGAAGTTATCTTTGCAATTCACATTAACAAAGATGCAATAAAATGTTCAAAATTGGCATGCCCCTGATAGCGATATAATAAGATTATCAAAGGAAAAAGGATCACTGAGAAACAGTATGCTGAATTTCTTACGGACAGTACTTTTAGGTAAAGATGTATCACTAACAGAAACTGATATAATTCACTTATAAACATTGGTTTTCCAGTAATTTGCTTAAAAAAAAGTGAACTGCTTAAACTTTAAGTGAACACACTGTTCATCGCATAGCAATGGATTAAAGAACTTAAACAAAGCTATTTTAATCATCCTAATCAGTAAGGTTTTATAACTGAAACTAAGGGATCTAGATGCAACAAAATTCCTTTACAGATAAAACTGCAAAACACAAAAAGCGTCTATGTATTCAACTCTTAGGATAAAAGGATGTGGAGCTCTCTTAATAATACTTGTAGAACAGAAACCTTTAACTATCTGAGTCTGAGACCCAGAGGTGAACAACTAATTATAAATCAGAAGATATAACCGTATTCTTTGTCTAGGCTCACATTAAGAGAACATACTGCTGGATTAAAGGATGAATTTCACAAGCTAGGCATCTATATTGTGTTTATATCAGATGATTCTAGGGTGGAAAACTATCATGCCATGTGTCTAAATTATTTCTAACAAAATTAAAAGCATGCTTCAAACATTACGATTATGAATGAAACAAAAGAATTGACCTTCTTATCCTTGATCTCACTGGACTGAATCCATGTCTTAATCTGATCCCTATATCTCTGCAGCTTCTTGATCTCCTTCTTTAAATCAGCTTCAAACTTCTCCTTCTGATTAGCGTTGTCCGTATCATAAACCTAAATCCACATTACGTTTTCACAAGGAAACCACATGAGAATAAGGAGAATAGAAACCGAATTGACCTTGTGGTCAATTGCGGAGAACATATGTCAAAAATAATGTCATATCAAACAGAGCCATACAGAAATGTAGTTTCCAGAGCTTAATATCAAAAACTAAAGACGAAAGAGAGAGAGAGGAAAACGAAGAGTATGACCTTATTCCAGATTATATCGAAGACGTCGACACCTTCCTGGACCTTCTTGAGGACGCGATCGATCTCCCCATGAAGTTTGCGACTCGCTCCCATGGTGAAAACTTATCATGAGAAAAAAAAATTAGGGAAGCTTTGCGACATGCATCATTTTCTGTCTTTTTTATATGCATTCGTGTTGACATTTCCAAATCAATATAACCCTCCAAATCCACATATACAAACACCCAACACTCCGAAGGTCTCCATTTCACAGAAACGTCCACCTGACTTCACAATAGAATAAGAACAGAACAATACCAACCCTCCCAAAATCGCGCAACCAGAGAAATGGAGAAGCATAGTGGAAGAAATAAAAACTTACCAGTGGAAGAAGAGTCCTTGCGTCCAAGAGTGTTGCCCAGCGTGCGATGGAGAAGCGTAGACAGAAGCTAACGCGTGCGAGAGACGACTGCAACTGGGAAGATGCGACAGAGGGCGTGCGAGGTTTGGTTGCGGGAGAGAACGAAGAACGAAACACAGGGGTAATTTCGGAGGAGCGACCGTCTTTGTGTTGTAGACAGGGATAAATTATTTTTGTCTTCTGGTTTTGCAGTGGACTGAAATCTTTGTACATGTTTACTGGAGGCAGAAGACAGAAACGTGGAGGCGTGAACCAAACAATCAAGGGAGACAGGATTTTTTTGTTTTGTCAACTGCCCCCATTCACGGCGTCACTAACCAAACACTACGTTAAGGACTCGTGTTCACAAAACTGTACTCATAACCCCAAACAGAAATCGAACAGCACCCCACCTTCACCAGGTAACTCAGAGACAGGGACGTAGTTACATGGGATCAGTGGTGCATTGGGCCTCCTAAAATTTTAAAAAATTAAATATTATATATATATACATATATAAGGATGAAGTTATTTGAGGGGCTAATAGTGTATTGGGCCTCTTAAAATTTAAAAAATTAAATATTTAGACCCTCTTATTATACATTTCTGGCTCCGTCACTGCTCAGAGACAACCATTTTGAATACCCCTGAGGAAAGTGAAAAAAACGAAAAGAAAAGATTCGTGATATTGATGTCGTCGTACATGTGCATGCATACAACACAATCTTAAAGACCCATTTTGAAGTTGGCCTTCTAGTATTTAATTTGGAACTCTAACGGAGAAAATTGCTTATTTAGTCTATGATAGGTTCAATGTGTGTCCATGGAATGAATAAGAGGAAGGGGTGAAACAAGAGAGTGGCAGTCGGGTTTTATGCAGTGGCCTATTAAAGCATAAGAAGCCGTACTCGCAGTTTCTTTTTTCCCTTGTGATGGGACAAACTGAACCAAAAAAAAATACAATAAACAGGAATAGGTTTAGGTTTATGTAATTCAAGTTGAAAATTAGCAAACAAATACAAAATCTATAGGAACTCTCAAAGACAAGAACCCATGTTTTTGATATTTGACTTCAGTAGATGATCTAGAGATTGTTACATTGTGATTCCATAAGAGATGAATAATTGCATTCCAAGTCCTTGGATTATGGACTTATAATCCAAAGCTAATATTACTGCTTCTAAACTAGTGCTAGTAAGCACCAAATTATCAATATAAGTTAGTGAAGCCAAGAATTTAGTCTTCCTTGTTCGAATAATACATATAATCATTTTTAGCTTGAATAAAGAAACTAAGAAATATGGAAATTCCAAGTTTCATCATCGGGAAGCTTTATTTAAATTATAGAGAGACCTTTTCAAATGACAAAACTTGTTATGATTAGCCTTTTTATTAAAGATGAAAATAGACCGAGTTAAACCTTGATCCAAAATTTTTTATAAGATATAAGTAACAAATCTTGCTTTGAATCTATATGCTTTACCATCTGAGTCATACTTTACTTTGTAAATTTATGCTCTATTGCTTTCTTATGTATAGGAAATGGATCCAATTCACAAACATTATTTCTCTCTAAAACATCTAGTCGCCTCTTATCTATTCATCATATGTATGGAAGTCCTGTGTCAGTTGATCCAACACAAGGTAGGAAAAAGTAAAGACTTCAGATATCATAGTAAATGCAGGAGAGTAGGGCTAATCAATCTTTATTTTGCAGATGATTTGCTACTCTTTTCTAAGACTAATGGGAAGTCTATTGAATTGCTCATGTCAATACTATCTGTTTTTAAAGAACTTTCAGGCCTAGAGATTAATCTTCCTAAGAGTCAATTCATCCTAACTGTTAATGCTACTATGATGAAAAACAATATCTATGTAATTATAGGAATGAAGAGGAAACCTACTCTGTTGACTTATCTGGGACTTCCTATTACTACGAAAAGAATACAATTTACTGAATGTTTTCCATTGATAGAGAAAATACAGAGAAGATTAGGAATGTGGTCTAACA
>JAOTIZ010000002.1:10029877-10058351 GCA_027123425.1 Erythroxylum panamense | reverse complement strand
TAATCCATATGAGTAGTCATTCCATAATACCAATGATGCCTATATTTGAAATAACCAGAAAATTGAAAATACTTACGTGAAAACTATTTAAATCTTTCACCAAATTGGCTTAAACGTACCATTTGACAGTTTTTACCCTTATATTTATCTCTCACAAATTGTTTGATGTCTCTCATAAAAACAAACTTCCTTTTTTTTTTATCAATAGCAAGCTTGTGAAGTCTTTCCTTTAATTGGTTAGAATCATAAAAAAACATACCAAATTCAATCTCAATCTTTTTCTTACAATTAATATACAAAGTTTTGATTTATGTCTTAACCCCTCTTCTACATTCGACCACCTTCTTTTTCAAAACTATAATTGTCATTTAAATCAAAGTAACATATCATAATTTCATTTTGTACATCATTGCCATCATTACCATCTCTATCATTAGTTGAGTTTTTTTTTACATCTTTCCCTTTTGTGTTTTATATTGCAAACATTGCTCTTGATTCTTCTTTTTTTTTTCCCAGTTGTCCACTTATAAATGAAACAACTAAACCCTAGATAATTCCAACTCTTCATCATCCAATCCCAAAATCAAATTCCTCTCTAATCCTTACAGCAACAAAAACATTCACTTCTTGTTTAGTTAGATCAAATTCACTGTCACTTACACCTACAACTTCTTCCTCAATTACACCTTCATTTGTGGATTGTACAATAGTGGATGAGTGAAAGGGACATCATTTGCAGTCCTAGTAATAACCTCCACATCAATATCATCATCAAAACATTCAACACCAACTTCTTTATCCACATTTGATTCTAAATGTGAAAATTTGGATTTATGATCAAAATAAATCTCTATCATCTTATATTCTCCAATTAGCTTACATATCTCTATCACACAATTAATAGTCTTTCTTACCTTTATCAACCTTTTTTTTAACTACCTCCTGGCACCCTATTCATAAACTTGTTTGCTTTCCTAATAACAAAATCTATCAATTTCAATGACCAAGCTTTTAACATGTCCACCCACATATTCAACATCTTCCTTATAGACAAACTTCTCACCATAAAGCATAATTAATTTTCCATCCTAACAATCCATCTCCATTTATCTACTTACGAACATCATACATTTTTATTATGAACGAAGCAAATAAATATGTATAATTTGTTATCATCCAATTAAACAATCAACAGACAAATGAATTCATTTTAACTTCAAGTCTAATGCATAATAAATTAGTGAAGCAAGTGGACGCTATTATTCTATTCATTTTCTTCTTTTAAAAATGACTAATAAACTACTAGAAGGTCAATTAGGAATGATGAGAATAGGTGAATATAAATCGATAAAGACATACAATTTGCAACCTGGTAAATTAGAACATAGATAAAGTTTTTCTAAGCTGGGTGTGTTTTGCTTAATGATATGGTTAAATATTTTGAAATATCATTTAATTGTCATAATTAACTTTATAAATGAAGATGACATGATCATATTCAAGGAAAGGAACCAACAAGGAATATGTATTAAAACAATAGTTTTAATTGATAGAATATGGAATAACATGAAAAACTCTATAAATCATTCGACTCTTCTCCATTAAAGAAAACTTGTCTTACACATATTAGACAGGTATGGGCACAAACATGTGGACTATTTGGTAATGCGATGCATATGAAAAAGTCAAGGCTAAGCCTATAAAATTGAGACCTTGCAATACGGTACAGTAGGAAAAGGAAACTATGGGGGAGAGAGATGAAGGATCGTGATTGGTCTTTGGGTGGCAAATGAAGGTAAACGTATGAACTAAGTCAAGCAGTTAGAGCTTTTGAATAATTAATTAAGCAGTAAAGCATGAATATCAAGAAAGCAATCTATTTTCTACAGAAAGACTCTTTAAACTATCACTACAACATATCAATCTATTGGTGACGATTTATAAATAGTCTATAAAAGACAGATGTAGCGACAATTTAAGTCTTCGTCACTATAAGTAAACTATCTTGTGACATTTTAACAAAATGTCGAAAAAGTGAACATATTTTATGACAATTAAGGAATATTGTTGGAATAACATCAAGTTTTAACGACGATTAAGCAATATCGTCACAAAAATGAAAGATTTTAGTGACGAACAGATGTATTGTCGTCATATATTAGGGAAATCAATGTACTTGACATCGATTATGGAAAAGCGTCGCCAATGGTTGGAGCAAATAGCAACTGAAATATATATTGCATCTTTAATGATCTCCCTTTTTGCATCTATTGGAGTAATCGTCACGCAAGGGACAAAGAAACATAATATTGAGTGACGATACCTAGAAACCTTCACAAAATGTGTACTTAATACGACAATTTATTTAGTTCCTTGCAAAATTTTAGCGATGATATTTTAAAGCATTGCAGGTGTGCCACATATGGCGACTATTTATTAGATTTGTTGCAATTGTGACAAAGTTTTGTGACAATTATGATTTTCGTCCCAAAATGTTTATGTTAAATATTTTGTATACATTTTTAGGTGAATTTTGATGAATTTTTGTATGTGATAATATTGCTAAAATTAATAATATTTGGAAGATAGTTTGTTAATGCTAAGTGTACTTAATAATCGTAGTTAAGGTTAATTATAATTGACCTTTTTATAAATCCTAGTGAAGATATCTTTTGTTGTCAAGTTGTTTTCAATGTTTAAAAATATATTGTTGAAAAACATATGGTAGGTTATTTAAAATATGAAAAGTAAATAAATTTTGGACATAAAAGTATTTGTGAATCAAAATTGTTAAATTTGAACAATGCTAAAAATATTAATTTTAAGTTAACAACTAGCTAGTCTTAATCATTAATATTTAGTAACAGTGAAATAATTATTTATAAAAATTTTGGAAATGGTAGCAATATAATATAATGATATATGGTAAGTAGTACAAACTTTTAACTAGAAGTTTAACAATTCTTAAGTAGTACAACAACAATAATAATGACAATAGTACACATCCTTACCCCTAACTAGTAGAGAGGCTAATTGAAAAATTCTTACAGATAGAACAATAAATTAAGTTTAAAGTTGAGCCCAACTGATTGCATCTATAAATGACAATGATATAATTATATTTTTGGATTCCAAGTGACATGAGAGTTGGTAAAGCTAAATGAGTTCCCAATGTCTGGATTTTCAATAAGGGTCCTTGCATGTTCAAACATTAATAGTTTAGACCTTTATCTAGTCACTTGACAAAATAATATTTACAAGATATTATTAACTGATGTTATGATCATTTAATATTTTATTGAGTATGTAGACTTATAAATTGGGTCACTTATGCATGAATATTAAATTTTAATAATAAAAATATCCTTTTAAAGTTTACATGTTTCTATATTGCCAATTTTTTGGTGCTTTTTTTTACTTCACCTATGACCTATAAAACGTTAGGAACGGCCCTGGTCACGAGCAACATATGTAACGACACTTCAAGAAGAGAACCACTCATTAAAGACTTAGTTACAATGTATTGAAGAAAAGTTAGATCGTACTAAAAAAAATTACAATGTAATAGACTATATTGAAAGTGAATTGACCAAGCTTAAAAAAATGATCAAACAAATACACGGGTCACAATATGTCAATAGTAGCTCCGATGAGGGGTCTTAGTTTATCGATAATTTTTTTCTTAAGTTTTTGTAATTAACATTTAATTACATATTTTTGTATAAAATGCATTTCATTTTTAATTATGAATCATTTTATTTATTATTATTTAAACAATATGTCACCGACAATTAATTACAAGTGACTAAATTATAATTCAAACTATGATAAAAAACATGAATTAAAAATGTTGTTAATAATTATAATTAAATATTAAATTGGTAATAGGGATGTTAAATTTAAAATAAATATTCGTTACTAAAAGTCTTTAGCTACAAATATAAAATCGTCACCAAATCTTTTTACCTACACTTTTCATAATGTCTTTAATAACATTTAGCTACGCTTTAATTTTCGTAATTAAACATATTTTGCTATGAAAATAAATCGCTAGTAAACATTATTACCTACGCCTACGTTAGCAAATCTAATTACCTTTACCCATCAAAATTAAACGTGGCAATAAGTGATGTGCAACTATTTCTCCTCTTATCGCCTATTCTTATTAGCGATGAAGGGATAATCATAGCAAAATCTTTTGGGCAACGATTCCTTTAAAAGGTCATAAATAATTTTTTACTATCCAGCTTTTGCAACCATTTGTTTGACGATTTTTTTTGTTGGTATATACTTTCAGCGACGTTATGTTATTTTCGTCACCAAAACACTCTCTGTTGTAGTGTATTATTAATGTAAGCCTTTTGGTTAAATAGCTACATGCAAATCCAAAAAGTGCATAGAGGATAAATCGTCCCCAAACTTCAGTAAGGAGTACCCCATATAAGAAGGGATCAACTTTTAAGCTAAGCATATAGTTAGAAAAAATAGATAAAATAATTTATTTATTGAAGAGCAATAACTTGTTTCCTATATTTATAAAAAACCAAATATAGTATATACATAAACATTTTTTTTAAATTGAATGTAGGAGTAGGATCGCTTTAAAAATTGCAAGATCAGAAGACAACAATAATATATGGGAAACAGCAACAAGCAACAATGCAATATAAAAGAAAAATGAAACAAACAAAACAAAAAAACCTCTTCTCAATTTAAACATGACAGAAACCTCATGTAATGCTTACCCAAACAAGAAAAACCAATGCATGCTTAAACGTAATGGTATATGCCTCTTCTCAGTGTCCCTAAATTTTCCATATCTGATTATTGATGATGAAAACAAAATAGAATGATAGTGACATACACATTAATCAATGAGTCAAGGCAAAAGGTTTTAAAACTTAAGACATGAACGAGGTCGCTGTTGTGTTATAGGAACAGAACCACATAAGTGGATAAGATAATCAGTTGGAAAAAAATGTTAGAGATAAAAACTTACACGAAGGAAGGGAAAAATTAGGGTTAAAATGTGTGGATTATTTTGGAATAACATAGGTAGGTCCTAAATTATAGGTTGTGTTAGACAACCATTTTATAGTTTTTTCCCCTTTTCTTGAATTCTCGATGCAACAACCCTTCTGCTTTCTAGGAATATCAAGTTTGATCAAGGGAAAGATGAAAGAAATGGAGAGTTATGTAAAGTTGAAGCCTCTAAAGTTGACTAATGAAAGAAGATGGCTATTTAGCCAGCTATCTCCCATGTCTCCTGCCTATAAATAGGCAGGAGATGAAGCAAGAAGAACACATCAAGTAGCAAGCAAGAGCAGAGAAAAAGAGAGAGTGAGGTGAGAGAGAAAAGAGAGACCAAAAAATAATTTGTGTTTTTTTTAGTCTAGTTTATCCTTGTAATTCTCTAGTTTTTCTTAGTAGTAAAAGTTTTCTATCCTTGTTCGTAGTTTTTACCCTAATTTGGAGGTTTTCACATAAAATCTGTGTCTCCATTATTATTCCTTCAGTCCTATTTAACTGCAAACCTGCTCTAATCTAGTCGATTTTTACAACAAATAGTATCAAAGCGAGGTCAGAAAATCATGATGAATTTTTTGGT
The DNA here is from genome assembly GCA_027123425.1 of Erythroxylum panamense. Lineage (NCBI taxonomy): Eukaryota > Viridiplantae > Streptophyta > Magnoliopsida > Malpighiales > Erythroxylaceae > Erythroxylum > Erythroxylum panamense. The sequence goes on along the minus strand of JAOTIZ010000002.1, from coordinate 10,052,743 downwards.
GTAATCTGGTCGAAGTTTCAGTGAGCACAATTAAAGTTGGAGAATAGTAACCAAAAGTACTATTCATACATACAGTACTATTCACGTGTACGCTACTATTCATACATATGGTACGTGAGATAGTGGGAGCTAAATTCTATTCGTAATAGAAGCAATGACAACAAAATTTGAGATTGAAAAGTTCAATGAGGGTAATTTCTCATTGTGAAAGTTGAAGATAATTGTCTGGCGGTTGTTAGTGAACGACTAGCTGGAGTCACAGATGAAAAATGGAATGAAATGGACGGAATCCTAGAGTTAATCTTTACTTAACTTTAGTTGATGGAGTATTATCTATCATAGAGGAAAAGAAGACTGTAAAGGAAATATAGGATTATCTCACAAAATTATACGAGGCCAAATCACTCAATAACAAAATTTTTCTGAAGAGAAAACTATACACTTTACGCATGGTGGAATCCACTTCGGTGACGGAGCACTTCAATACTTTAAATAATCTATTTTCCCAACTCATATTATTGGGTCGCACAATAGAGATAAGTGAACGTGCGGAACTTCTATCCCAAAATCTATTAGATTCGTATGATCAACTTGTCATCAATTTAACAAACAACACAGACACTCTAGTCTTCGACAATATTGCAGTTGCTATTCTGAAAGAAGAGAGTCGACATAAACGTAAGGAAGACAGACTGACAAATTTGCAACAAGCGGAGGCCTTAGTGGTGACGAGAGGAAGAACAATGGAACGTGACCCAAGTGGGAGTCATAGTCAAGGTAGATCAAAATCCAGGAGTTACAAGAATTTCAAGTGCTACAATTATGGTAAGAAAGGGCACCTGAAGAAGGATTGTTGGAATCTGAATAAGAAAGATTATATTCCTCAAGGAAATGTGGCAAATACTCCAGATGATGGAGGTGCAATGGTCTGTGAAGCAGCAACAATTATTGGAGGTAAGAGAAGATTTGTTGATGTATGGCTTCTCGATTCAGCAGCCACTTTTTATATGACCTCTTGAAGAGAATGGTTCCATCAGCATGAATCTGTCTCTGAGGGATCTATGTATAGTTGTAATGATCAAGCTCTAAAGATCGTTGGTATAGGCACCATGAAGCTAGCAATGTATGATGAGACAACTCAGACTATTGAAAAAGTGTGACATATGGAGGGTTTGAAGAAGAATTTGTTGTCCATAGGATAACTAGATGATCTCAGTTTTAAATTTGATATTCAAAACAAGATCATAAAGTGATTAAAGGAGCGCTGGTATTTATGAAAGCAGAGAAGATTGTTGCAAATATGTACATGCTGAAGGGAATAACTTTGTAAGAAGGAGAGGTATCCATTATGGTGACTAGTCCAGACCACAAAACTTCAATGACGTGGCATAAGAAGCTTGGACATATGTCATAACAAGGAATGAAGATACTTGTAGAAATGAATCTACTTCCAAGACTCACAAAAGTAACACTACCCTTCTGTGAGCATTGCATTGTGAGTAAGCAGTATCGATTGAAGTTCAACACATCAAAGTTCAGAAGTAAAGAAATTCTAGAATTTATTCACTCTGATGTATGACAAGCACCAGTTATGTCCTTAGGAGGAGCAAATTTCTTTATATCATTCATTGATGATTATTTAAGGAGATGTTGGGTGTTTCCTATCAAGAGAAAGGTAGATGTGTTTTCAACTTTCAAATTTTACAAAGCGCGGGTGGAACTCGAATCTGGTAAGAAAATCAAATGTTTGCCTCTGATAATGGAGATGAATATACTGGGAAAGAATTTGATGAATTCTGCAAGCAAGAAGGCATCAAAAGGTAGTTCATAACGACATACACTCCTCAACAAAAAGGAGTAGCTGAGCGGATGAATAGAACTCTGTTGAAAAGAATAAGAGCAATGTTGAGAATTGCAAGCTCAGATAAGAAATTCTGAGCAGAAGCAGTCAATACTGCCTGTTATCTAGTGAATTAAGCTCTATCAACTGTAATTGAGTTGAAGACACCGATGGAGATGTAGACTAGTAAACTAGTGGATTATTCCAACCTCCATATATTTGGAAGTCCATCCTATGAGTTGTTCAGTGCCCAAGAAACTACAAAGTTGGATCCAAAATCTAAAAGATGCATTTTCTTAGGATATGTTAAAGGTGTGAAGGGGTATCGTCTGTAGGATCCCACTACCCACAAGATTGTTATCAGCAGGAATGTTATCTTCATAGAAGATAATGATTAAGAGCAAGCAAAAAATGTTGGCACTATACAAGAGAATCCAGAAACTACAACAATAAAGTGGATAGGCAAGCTGATCAAAATGATTCTTCTGAAGCTGCAACAGAGCATGAGGAGCAAGAACCAGTTGAGTATGATGTTCCAGATATTCGAAGACCAACTCGCATAAGAAGAGCACTGAGCTGGCACTCAAATTATATTTTAAAGAGTAGTATTGCATACTATCTTTTAACTGAGAACGGAGAGCCATTAACTCTTCAAGAAGCAATAAATAGTTCAGATGCATCTCAGTGGATGGCAGCAATGCAGGAAGAAATTGAAGCTCTACATAAGAATAAGACATGGGAGTTGATATCACTACCAAAAGGAAGAAAGCTTATTGGCAATAAATGGGCTTACAGGATCAAGCAAAGTGGTGATGATCAAGTGGAGCAATATCGTGCTAGATTGGTGGTAAAAGGATATACTCAGAAAGAATGTATTGATTTTAATGAATTATTTTCTCCTGTGGTTCGACTCACTATAGTTTGAATAGTTCTAGCAATGTATGTTATATTTGACTTGCATATTAAGCAGTTAGATTTGAAAAATGTATTTCTTCATGGAGATCTTGAAGAAGAAATTTATATGCTCTAACTAGAAGGTTTTGAAGAAAAAGGGAAAGAGAACTTAGTTTGCAGGTTAAACAAATCTCTATATGGTTTAAAGCAAGCACCGAGGTGTTGGTATAAGAGATTTGATTCCTTCATTATGAGCTTTGGATACAGCAGATTGAATGCAGACCCTTGTGCATATTTCAAGAGGTTTGAGAAAGATGATTTTATAGTCTTGCTATTGTATATAGACGACATGTTAATAACAGGCACCAATAATGACCGCATCAAAGAATTGAAGGTACAGTTGGCTAGAGAGTTTGAAATGAAGGACTTAGAACTAGCAAACAAGATTCTGGGGATGCAAATTCACCGAGATAAAAATAATAAGAAAATTTGGCTTTCTCAGAAAAATTATTTGAAGAAGATCTTGCAGCGATTCAACATGCAAGATTGTAAGCCAATTTATACCTCTCTTCTTATTAATTTCAAGTTATCCTCAAGTATGAGTCCTAGCAACAAAGAAGAGAGGATAAACATGTCTCGAGTATCATATGCATCAGCAGTGGGGAGCCTCATGTTCGCTATGATCTGTACAAGACCAGACATTACACATGCAGTAAGAGTAGTTAGTAGATACATGACGAATCCTGGTCGAGAGCATTGGAATATTGTTAAGAGGATTCTTAAATATATCAAAAGAACCTCAAATGTTGCATTATGTTATGGAGGGTCAAATTTTATTGTCAAAGAATATGTTGATGTTGATTATGTAGGTGATCTTGATAAAAGTAAATCCACTACAGGATATGTGCTTACACTAGCTAAAGGAGCTGTGAGCTGGGTTTCAAAACTGTAGTCAGTTGTGGCTATATCAACAATAGAAGCAGAATATGTAATAGCTACACAAGCTATAGTAAAGAAGCAGTGCGATTGAAAATGTTGTTGGAAGAACTTGGGAATAAACAAGAGAATATTACTCTGTCAGAGTGTTTTGTATCTTGCAAAGAATCCAGCATTTTATTCAAAAACAAAACACATTTGAGTCCAGTCTCACTTCGTTCGTGAGAAAGTGGAAGAAGGAACGGTGGACATGCAGAAAATTTATACAATGGATAACCTGATAGATTTTATGACAAAAGCAATCAATGGTGACAAGTTTATGTGGTATCGATCCTCGTGTGGCCTGACAGAGACATAAACAACATCAAGCGGTAAGGTAGAAAGAATAGTGTGAAGATCTGATTGACTCTTAATCAAAACTTCAAGTGGGAGAATTGTCAACAATGGTAGGCATGGTAGGCACCGAAAACGATGCCTACCAAAGTTGAAGCCTCCAAAGTTAACTAATAAAAAAGGATAGCTGGCTAAATCTCTTGCCTATAAATAAGCAGGAGATGAAGCAAGAAGAACACAACAAGCAAGAGTAGAGAAAAAGAAAGAGTGAGGTGAGAGAGAAAAGAGAGATCAAAAAGTATTTTGTGTATTTTTTAGTATAATTTTTTTTGTAATTCTCCAGTTTTTTTCAGTAATAAAAGTTTTCTATCCTTGTCCATAATTTTTACCCTAATTTAGGAGTGTTCTACATAAAATCTGTGTGTTCATTACTATTCCCTCAGTTCTATTTAACTGCGAACTTGCTCTAATTCGATCGATTTTCATAATACTTTAGACCTGATTTGTAACTATTATTCTGGTAAACTAAATTTTCAACACTTACTGCTCAATAATTCCTGGCCAGGGACAAAGAACATATTTTTCTGGCAAATGTGGAACCGAGCAGGATCTTTAGCCACGAAATTCAGTTTATTTTGGAGTGGAATAAGCTTTCAAAATTCACCAAGCTGGATGAAATTCTGTCATTTTTTAGACTCGTAATTTATGAAATCCTAATGGCATAGAAATAAGCAAAAAGTGCACCTCTTAGATTGATTTACATACATAGTTCTAACGGAAGCTAACATTTGTCAGTGCAACTTATTCTTTTGAGGTTGAACCGATTGTTCCTTGGGCACACGCCCTTAGCAAGGGGGCAGTTCCTTCTCCTCGGAAGTATACTTGTAATTAGATGTCCAATCTCCTGAATTTGGTGTTTGTCTAGTAGAAATCAACGATCTTCAGTTCCAGCTAAAACCATTCAAGTCGAGCTGTTTGCAACTGGACGCAGCTTCGATTTCTCCATGTGAATTGAGGTCTAGTTTTGTTGCAAAGAAAGGAAGCCTATACCCTTCCTCTAGCTTCGTTGAGTCTGGCCTTTTGTTTGTCTGGTCTTGGAAATTGCCATCCTCATTCATTCCACGAAGCCTTCCCTCAGGAAAGATACTGTTCTGGTTCACTCTTTCTGCATGGAGGCCCACACTCATGGATAAATCACTGCAATTTCTTTCTGCTAAATACGTTCTCCTTTCTGCACTGTTTCCTATTGGAGCAAGAAACATTTTGTCATCTTTCAAGTCTTCAGCCCATTTGAGTTCAGCCTGCTGAAGTATGTGCTGTTCTGTTATCTCTTTTGGCTCCAAGAATGGATTGCCATTGTACGGCCTCAACCCCATTCCGGTTGTGTGTATTTCTTGTTCCTTTTGAGACCCTTCGCAAGAGGTCAGGCAACTGTCCATTGAGCAGTCGGTGGGTTGGTTTGTCTGTGCCTGCTGGGGACATAAACCCTGCAGTTCTTTCAACTCGGAAAATGTAGAATTCAGGCATTGAGTGGACACCTTGGACACCAGCTCAGAGAGCTGAACTTTAGCTGCTTCAAGCCCCACTGTACCCGGGTTTTGCCTTCCAAGTGTTTCTTGGGCCTTCTCTAGTACTGCCTGCAGATACTTTCCCTGAACCTCTATGCGCAGCTGTAAATGCCGCTGGACCTTGAACAATTGAAACAAATTATCACATCTATGATCCTTACATCACCAACCACATTACGTCACAAACAAGCGTTCTAAGAAATACTTTGTCGACATCAAGTCTATTAGTTTGTCTTGAAATTTCAAGAACATTATTGATGTTGGACATTTTATCTTGCACAACTTACCAAATCAGTGAGCTTGTTCTTTTATAACGAAGACATTTGCTACTTCAGAATCAACCTACAAGGATTTCTTTTATCTTCAGCTATGCAACTTGATACGAAACATCAAAAGAGGCAGGATCCATGTGCTTTGACTAGGTATTTATGTTTTCTTTTAGACATTTTAGAGGATTTCTCCTCCAAGCAAAGAGTAGAAGTGACTTAAACCATTGTCAATTCATGGTAGATGAAGTGTTGAGCAAGAACTAGCGCTAACATTGACAAATTTCTATGATATATGTAGAAGAGAACTCTTTAATTATAATAATTATTATTTTAATTCTGACGCACCTCTAGTTGCTCATGCAGCCTTCTCTGGACTTCAATTTGAATCTGTAGGGCTTCACTTATCTGTAAACCTCTGGATTTAAAATATCCATCGTAGTGTTACATAATTGCTTAAATATTCCGCAATTTAAAAATATTTGAATTGAACGTAAAGCATATGGAGTCACCGTACTTGTTTGATGGGGAGCCAATGCTTAAATTGTTCATCTGAGTTCTATTTGCTTCTGAAATTCTATCAACCGCCCCGGCTACAGTACCTGTGTAACATGACGTGTATCATTCTTGTTCCTATTAGATGAAAGCTTTAGGGAAATGGCAAGGTGCTCGTACCAATTTTGTTGCTTCCACTGTTAGCTTGTCCATGAAGATTTTTGCTGAGCCTGTATTTCTGCTAGTCCAAAGTTAGAGTTAGCATTTTACATGCATTAAGTTTGATATGAGACATAAAATATACCCACTCTATAGCACTCTTTAAATACAACAGAATTTACCTGAAGATGACTCTTGAGGTGGTACAAGGTAAGTCCATGAATTCCCATTAGCTTCATAACAGTTTTTGGTGTAGCCTCTGCAAGTGAAAGAGAGATAGTTAAGCATATATGATGGATTCAGCGTTACATGCGCTGTTATATATGTTGCATGATACTTCAAGCGTCTTGTCTACTCACTGTCTGCTCCCCCAAGCTGATTGACCGCTTCTACAAATCTCTCATGAAGATCAGGTGTCCATTTTAATCGAGGCTTTGCATCTGTTGAGAGGACGAGTCCAGAATCACCAGGGCCACTCCCACCCTGCAAGAACAAATGCCTCTCAGGAGGGATTGACATTCTGGAAGAAGAGTGTATGTTCTTTGCTTGATGTTGGTGATGATGGAACATGTCTCCTCCGAAAAAATGCAACTTCTGATGGACAAGCTCTAACAACGCCTAATTGTGATCAAAATCAGTGTTTGTCTGCTCAAGTTGATGCCTTCTTTTACCCCTCGATCCAATCTTTTGCTCCCTAAAATCTTGAAACTTGATAATGCAATAATCTTCAATACAAATCCACGTCCTGATATTTCTAAGCAGAAACTTTTCTATGACTACTACGGCTATTGCTGTTTTGCCTTCGAAAATGCTCATAGATCAAAGGACCGCAGCATGGCTTTTATAAAGGATACACAGGCAGGTGGGTGGTCATACGTGAGGCATAGAATCTTGAACAGAGCCAAGGAATTTGCCTGACCCAATCCAATATTCACGGTAACTTCAACACAGATATTGTCCTTCCCACTTTCTTAACCGTGGGGCCTGTCCTCTTAACTTCACTTTCTATTCTAAGATAGTTTCCACCTAATTGAATTCCTCTGCAAATTTTCCCTTCCAAAACATGCTCACGCTTGCATTAGATACTGGAATTGATCCACCTAAAGCTTTTTTCTTTTAAGTTGAGTGCAATGGTATTTTTTCGTCTCGCAAAAGCAAGAACCTTATTCCAGGATATGAGAGGAATTTTTCTGACTTGGGTTTTGGGAATCCACTTTCTCAGTTGTATTGAGACCTTCTTGATCACCCTCTCTCATTCTCATGGAAGATCCTCAGATTTCTTATATGTATGGATATATATCTATCCTGGTCCATCACCATGGCCTGTGGGAATCGGTTGTTTCAGTTGTCAAAGTGCATGGTGAATGTAAAGGTGTATAAATGGAACTTAACTGAATGTTATATCAACAAAATGAGAGCTGATAGAGACCCAAAAACATTGTTTTAGCAAACTAGTTTTGGAGGACAAAGAAGATTGTTGACCAGAGCACCTGGAATCATTGGAATTATATCAATTTACTGTTGTAAAGATGCTTGTCGTTGGACATTGTTTGGAGGCAAGGTATGGAATAAGGAACACATTCTCTTTTGTCTCCTTCAGTAAGTTTGGAACTTATTCAGCCCACACAATATATATAAAATCAAAGAAGGGGCCCCAAGTCTTTATCATTCTTCTATTGGCATAAGACATCGGGCCACTCACAGATGAATCCTAAGCATCTGGGACCCCTTTAAACCCTAAAAAAGATGATTGTACTTGCTTCCATACTTCTCTTTGGAGGAAGGACACGACAAGGCTTGCCCTGGAGATGGTCACTTGCCCTTGACTCCTATATTTATTCAGATTCTTTTGTATAAATCCACACACTTGCACTACTTTATTTATTATTATTTCATGTAAGTGTATAAACTTGTTACATGGCCATTGCACAAAACTGATTATCTCTTGCATGCTGTTCTTTGCAATTTTATTTGAGTTTGCACATAACATGGAATATATGTGCATCGGAGAAACAGATAGTCTTTCATTCACTTGCGCACATTAGCAGTTTTTCTGAAGGAATAGAAATATGTTGTTAATTCATGTCTGCTCCTACAAGTGTTGCACACATTAGCAGTTTTTCTGAAGGAATAGAAATATGTTGTTAATTCATGTCTGCTCCTACAAGTGCAGTCACTAATTTTTGTCTTTAGCCTCTAGCAGTATAACAGTTAGCGTTCTGCATCTCCTCAGTCGATTTTTTTAACTAATAATTGGAATGATATAAATAATAGGATTTGTTTTGTGGATTTGCATTTGTAAAAGCTAGATAAGTGTCAACTGCATGTTCTTGATGCTTATGCTGTTCTATTTTGCAATGCAAAATGAAGGATTTGTTCTTGAGTTGATCATCAAGAATTATGCTATACCTATATAAAAATGCAAAGAATAATATCTCTATAATCAGCAGCAACTCGTATATTGAGTTATATGGAGAATAAATCTGCCAACTTATTATTAAACCCACACACCAGAGACAACATTAACGACATATCTTCTATGTCGATTCCCATCTATAGAGAGGTCTAAAACAACTAATTTCCATACTCCATAGAAACTATGAGAAGTCATTTGACCAAATTGTAAATGAAAAATTTTTATTCCTTGAACAGAATCTTCATATTAGTTGCAATTGGCCTTTTTAGGAAGATCATTTGATTCTGATATGCGAGGATATTTTTTCTAAGTTTGTGAGAATCTGTGGAAAAGGCTTTTACGTAAAGTACTAAAGTGGTATTCTTAAACAGTTAGGTTGCATGTGGATGGGAATAAATCGCACAAGATGCATATGATTGTGCACCATGCAAGTTAGAAGAATAAATTACCGGCAATCTCAGTATTACCTCTTTCGAGTTTCGGCTAGGATCAGCGCGATGTCATAAATTGCAAAGGAAGACATGGTGATGACTGTAACTCATCATTGCGTAAACACTGTGACAGTACAACTTTAGAATAACAGGCATGGATGATGCTACCGAAACACCATACATTGGTTGAGCATCCGATGATGATCAACGCAGCGCATTGAGAAACCGAGAGTGTAACTTAGTGGTTAAAACCTGCCAACCTTTTTGTATTCCTCTTTCTTGATAAGTAATCGATCGGTGAAGAAATACAAATTCCACTATGTGTATTAGTTAATTATGTAGTGGTTGCTTCACCAAATACAGGTCATCATTCTGTTACAACTTTGACTGTACTTCTTGTATTGATTTGCATAATCATTAGATAGTCTAATAAGGAGTTGAAGAATGGCCGAAAATGGAATGAGCACAGAATTATTATCTTTTATTTCATGTCTCAAGGACTTTCCTAGCTATAACTGTACATGTAAAGTACTAACCTTTACACTGATGTTGCCAAATCTGCTTATAAGTGTTTCTGCATGAAGAGTCTTTCTTTGTCACTTTCTTGCTCTGGCGCTTGTGGTTGTACTGTACAGGGGAATATTTAAAGTTTTCTTTATCTGTTATCTAACTGTTATTCCTTGCTCCATGGATGATATTCTCCACTTTGGAAGAGAGGACTTGGACGTTTGTTCTTTCCTTGTACTTACGTTTGCTTTAGTGGATTCTCTACAAGTATAAATTTCCTTGCAAGGAGAAACACAATTAAGTAATGGAATCATATTCATGACCTAGTCAATCATGGGGAAGGGATTATACGTGTTAGATGTGGACTGTATGCATTTTGTTGACCACAGTTACGATATGAGCATTGGATGAATTAGAAGAAAGTGAGAAATGATCACGGAATGTATTCCCATGGAAAAAAAGCTTTAAGAGAGGAAGAAAAGAAAAGCTGTTACAGATTCTACAGAATGAGAATGTCAGAATCTTAGCTCAAAGTAAGGCCAATGAGTCATATTCCCAAGTCAAGAATTTATTTATTCCTCCCCACCCAACGCCACTAAAAATGGGTTCCTCCCACCCATCTTTTCCCCTTTTGCATATATATTTAGTTAGATGCCTCTTGGACATTCATCATTACTGTTGTGTCCTTGTAAGGTGATGAGATGAGAATATTGCCATGTTTAGAGACTTCTTAGGTCTATTTCATATATATGTGACTCACTGTCACAAGTAACTGCTTCTTTAAGCACTCATTGGTTCTGGTACTGCTGCCTATCCAACTATGGAAGCTCATGTTCAACAGTTTTTAGTTCATACAATTCCTATCCCTAACATGACCTAACGTTAAGATTTTGCACTCTGATAGGATATTCCTACTGCCATTCTGAAATATCTCATTAGCTCTTGAAAAGATACACAAAACTTTGATTGTGGGGGGCACATTCTAACCAATTTGAGTCTAATGAACGGCCCTGATGTGCACAAGTGTGCAGTCGCAATGTACAAAGTCGGCCACTTTGGGAAGAATATGATTCCTATAAAGGCGAAGCTAGACCCGAGCATGGCAATTCCTGCTCCAGTTGCCGCCTCTCATTCTTCAGCAGCACCTCCCCCCATCCACAAACAAAAATATATGTGGGAGTAGTGGAAAGAATAATTTACAATCAGTTCATTTATGATAAGTGGTCAGTCATGTTACCAAATTATAAATTGAACAGAATCCTACATGATATATATATGACATTCTATAACGCTTGCATTAGCTTTAATGTATAGGTAAGTATAACTGACGACTAGTTTAACGCATTCTTTTCTTCCTTGTTCATGAGAAATATATATTTATGCCTTTTCAAAGTAAAAAAATAAATAGTTTGCAAAAGAGTGTCTTTTAAATGCTTTTTTCAAACAACCTAATTTCTTATTCTACAGATTAAAATAATTTTAAGATCATTTTCATATATCAAACTATTATTTCATTCTCACAATGGTTGTGTTTTCTGCTTTAATTTAGGAACATTGAATCCGAAATAACAAGCTATTAATTAATACGTTAATTATAAAAAAATCATAAATTTTAGTCAATTTAATTTGTATTACCAGTTTAAACTTAAAAAGTTAGTATTAAAATGTTCAAACTTTTATTGTTTAGCAAAACTAGCCTGATGTTAAAATTTTCATTAATGTTTGCCACATCAAATTAGTATTTTTGTCACATATATATCTTATTATTTAACTAATTAAAAATATTAAATAATTATGAAGTAAAACATTCGAAAGAGTGTATAATTATTTTAAGATTTTTATATTTTTAATTCATTAACTAATAAAATTTATATGTGACAATCACGTGGTAAAAATACCAATCTGATATTTATTTTAATGTTATTTTTTAATTTTGAACCATCATCATAAAATTATATAAGGTTTATTTTTTTTAGTTAATCCAATAATTTATTATCTTGCATTGATAACTATCAATAAGGAACTAACAATTCCCTCGTTGAGCATACAAGAATTTTGCTTGCAATTTAAGAATACAGAACATATAATTTTGTAACTGAATACTTTTAAATTGATTTTTTCAAAAACAAGATAATGTATAAATTCAAAAAATATAATTACATAGTATCTTTATTCTGTTTTGTCACGGTAGAATAAATGTTAATTTTAATGGATAAGATAATCATAAATATTTGTTACAGTTTATTATTTAATTATGTCTAAATAAAATATATCCTATGACGGATATTAACAGTATTTGTTAACTTATAAATATTAGAAATTTATTTAAAATTTGTTATAAAAATCATAAAAATATATTTTATTTTTGAAAGTTTCTTTTACAAAGTAGCCCACATCTACCTTAAGCCATCCATTTAATAGTTAACGTTCTATAAGTAGTTCCTGGCGTAAGTAGAAGCACAAATAGTAGTTTAACCTCAGTTACTCATTTCTTCTTTTTTTTTTTATGAACAAAATCCTCTGTCTAATATTACCCTATCCTATTCTGTCTCATGAATTTCAACCATTTATTTTGTAGGGCTCACGCGGAGTCTACGCTGGACCTATACAGAATTCACATAAATAAACAGTTGAGATTTATTGGACACAATAAAACACCATAATATTAGACAGGAGATGTAGACTCCTTTTTCTAACTCTTCCGATATACTTTCACCAATAGTCAACAGCTTCATGCATATATTCTGGTTGTTTATATGAGAAATACAGCCGAAATGGTGGACTTACTTGCTTCTGCTTTTCTGGTCCAAACTGCATCTTTCTTCTCATGATCTATGATCCTTCCCACAAATTCCTTTTCTATCAGAAAGAGACGTACGTGCATTTGCGTGAATTGTCTATCCCACTTTAGTTAATGAAGAAACTTGCATACAGAATAAAAATCATTGGCGGGCTTGTAATTGTATATTTATGTTGCTGTCCTACTAGGTAGGGAATATTCAATGAACCAGAAACAAACATAGAATATTCAAAGAATAAATGTGAAAGCTACAGTGACTTCATGTGTGTTCATTTTCGTGTAAAGTTGTCAAAATTGGCCTTAAACGGCTCTAGAATCGTTCTTGTGGCATCTCAATTCTCAACCTTCAATAAGTACGTAAATAATAAATAAATTAGCTCCGTCGTACCACAATTTGTACCAATGGCAATTGTTTTGATTATTGCTGTACATTTTTTTAGGAAAAAAGAATTTTGAAAAAATTAAGCTCTACAATAAATTAGCTATAGACAACAATTAAAAACGGAGTCAATTTGTCAAAATATGTCGATCATTATGTTAGTTTTTAAATCGTCCTCACAAATGTTGCAAATTCTGTGTCATAGAAAATTTTTGGAGACATTTACTTGAATCGTAGACAATATAAATTATTAGCTACAATTTTTTTTAAACCTAAAACACTATAAATACATAACCAAATATTAAGAAGAAATCAACGTTGGCCAGAAAAAAATTTGGCACCATATGATTGACAAAAAAAATGTAAACAATATTATTTGACTACGTTTTATACTATAGTACTTATAAATGTTTTGATATGTTTTTGTAATTCCGTAAGTATTTGTCTTTTAACTACAAGCGTGTGAAAATATTGTCAAAAACCTTTTTCAACTTTTTGGATAATTCATAGTATTAAGCAATTTGCATTATTTTCTATATAATATCTCAACATATTTTTCACTATGAATTATTTGCTTATTATTATCAAAGTACCCCATCCTAAATAATTTTTAGATGTTCACCATTAAATTTGTTTAATGTCAATATTAAGTTTAGTGCCAATAAAGCAAAAAATATTAAATTATAAAGAAACAGTATTAATTCAAAATGATTAGCATTTCTTATATAAGTAACATTATATACGTATCATCAAATTGTATCAACAAAAGTAATATAACATTAATAGGTGATTCTTTATTCCTACCCAAAATATTAATAATAGTTTGAGTTCAACTTCTTTTGCATCTTATTATAAAATAAAAAAAAGAAACCTAATAGTCAATCAACATATTATTATTATATTAATAAATAAACAAAAATATTAAGCAAACTTTTATACTTACATAATTGCTTTCTAATTCTTGTGACAGTCATTATTTACCTTCTTTATAGTAAGTGAATTTATATAGTGTGATCTTATTATATTGTTATCCTTCTAGTTTTTTCTCACTCTATTTTATGAAATAAAAAATCAAGCACAATATATAATTTAATTCTTATTCATTAAAGTATAACTTACAAACATATATCTCATATATTTATTTAAGATAACTACAAATGACTTAGGCCTTTGGTTATGAGTTAATTTCATTTTTAATTTGCTCATCCTTACCTTCTCAGAATGTTTTTAAATTCAGGAAAAAATAGAGTTAGTCATTAATTCATCTGATCAGATTAATGCAAGGAAATATTAAGGTAAAAATCAAACATAAAATTTTGGATTAGACTAATAGTGATACAAACTATTCTAATTTTGTTTAATCATTTTTTCTAGAACGTGGCTTTATGCCTCCGTATCAAAAGCAAAAGACTTATGACACTTGAAACGATGATCCCTAGTCTTTTATTTCAATAATGAAGTAAGACAGTTTGACACTTTTAGGTTCTCAATATCCATAACATTTAATTTCAACTTTGAACAATAAGTAGAAATATGATTAATCTCAAACTCATTAAACAATGTTACATAAATTTAAAGATTTTGAATAATTACCACAACTTTTTCCAATGTTTATTCAAGCAACTTTTCTTCTTTCAAGTTCGTAACATGTTTCAAACAAGGCAATTCTATTATTACAATAATTCCTAACTTATTTGATAATTTTGCATATTAGACCTTGTTTACAGGATGACCTTGCTCATTGTCAATATCTATGGATAACTTACAATTCATTGCAACATTTTTTCATTGCAATTCACAACCTCTAATCTTATCTTTACCTCTTTTTTTTAGTATTAGCATTGGAAGCTATTAACAAATGGATGATAAGAAAATGTTTAAGCTATAAAAATATAATTTAGAGCATATGTATACTTAAAATCATAAAAATTACAAACCTACAATACTAGCTTCGTTGTTGTTTGAGGAAGAATTGTTGGTGTATAGGACTTAAAGGCATAATGTTGTTATTGCTATGTTATAGCATTATATTAGAAGATACTTTGTTTCCGTTAACAATAAATGGATATGATAAAATTTTTTTTGTATAAATTATAAAGATGTATATTAAAGTATATGTAAACTTGAAGGTATGGAGAATTTTCAAACATGCATTACTAGCTTTACTGTTGTTTTAGGAACAATATTGTTATTAACTAGGAATTGAATTTCTGGCATTAATTGATTGATTTGGTTAAAGTTACACATTGCTATGTTTTGGAAATTTTCTAACGCCACCTTATTTCCTTTATTTCTACGGGGCATTATGATGTTGAATGTATATAAGAAAAATAAACATCATGTTAAAAAAATAAATATAATATAGATGAAATAGGATAAAGAAAAACCAACATTGGTAAGAAAGATAACATATATTAAATAGAAAAAAGAAAAACATAATATTAACATTAGTAAGACAAGTGTTACCAATATTACAGTAAAATAATAGAAAGAACACTTTTAAGATACTTTCAATCATTACAAACAAGATCTTCAAAATTATGATCATTAATTGCATTGTGATTCAATTCTTTATTGCTATTATATTAAGTTAAAGTATCATCGTTGTCACACAATTCTTCCTCAAGATAGTCTTCACCCCTTTTCATAGTAAGATTGTCTTGTACTTTTGTTGCTTCTAATATACAGGGATCAACATCTATCATATAAAATGATGATGAATCCTTATCTTCAATTTTAAGTGCTATATTTTATTATTCTCCTATGATTCAATCTCTTGATATAATTCATCACTATCTTGACTCATTTCATCATTTCCATTTCATAGATATAAAAAAGATTTTAATATTCAAACATCTGGACAACTTGCCAATTACTACCCAATATAGTGTTGTTGAGATTGAACACTTGCTTTACTTTACTCGTAAGTATAAATGGTTTATTTCCATACCAAATATTACTAGCATTCATCCCTTTGTCACTTAGATTAAATCATTTGCACTTAAATAGAGAACAACCTTTCTATCATTGATTTAATCTAACTCAATTATTTTAGAGATAATATCATAGAAGTCATTAAAGTCATTCTTATATTGTTCTTTAACAATAATCCCACAATTTTGGCTTCTAAAGTGACTGTACCATTCTTTTTGTGAAATCTAACCTTAATAACCTCAATATCATCTTTAAAAAAAAGAAAATTCACTAAAAATTAATGTTGTAATATTAACGACACTGTTCTTGTTTTAAAACTTTTACACAGATAAATTATTTGAGTCTTAAACTATGATAGGAAGTTTATCTTATGCATTTCTTCAACATTACATTTATTTCTAATCTCACTTTTGTGCTCTCTAATTAAAATGTAAACTGATGTAAGAAAAAGAAAGGTTGAATATTAAAATATAATATGAACTAATGTATAAAAAGTAATATACATACTTCATATATAAGTCAACTTCCTCACAATTATTCAAAATATACCAATAGCCAATTTCAAGTTCATATTTAGTTAAATCTACATATTTTTATATTTTAAGTGACCTTAGTTTTTGAGAGAAAATAGATAAGCCACATTTTAGTTAAAATCGAAGTTACGTTCTTTTTTATTAAATTGTGTATGAACATTATGTAAGTACATAGAATAAAATTTCAAACATTTTTTTGACAAATTAAGCCTCTGTACTATAGCCTTTAGGTCAAGCTCTATTGTATACATAATGCTTAAGAGAACCTAAAACCATAAAAAGTATAAAAGATCAATACTAAATAATAGTAAAAAGATAATTATTATAGAATTGAAAATAAATTATCTTTCAACTAGGAACATCCAATAAAATTGAACTGAGTCATAAAGTTTTGTCTCCTATGATAAGTGAATTACCAAATACACCATAATATCAAAGAACGATGGCAAAAAAAACTATTTTAAGCTTACAAAGAATCAAATCAATGTCTTTTTCCATTGGTTCAAGTTTTTCTATTTTCAGTATTCTACAACATAATTGCTTTAAAATCATCCAATTCAACTAAAGTTGTCAATACATCCTTCAACAAACACTAATATATTCTAATATGAACTAATAGTTGTAGAAGCACATGATAGTCATGGCATTTTAAGCCAGAAATTTCATCATTTGCATTGACACAATGAGCTATATTAGAGGTATACACACTAGAAAACTTAAGCAATTTAATAAATTAGCAAAAAAAATTGTTTCTTATTTTTTAACATAGTGTAACAAATAGGTGGAATTATGTATAACATATCATATCTCCTTTTTAATTGCAAATTTTTCTCATAATCATATCTTCAAAGTCTAATCTAACCTTAATTTTCTATTTATACTTGTCATCAATACCCATCAAAGTGCTTAAATATTCTCATAAATGTTTTTTTCAATATACATGATATCAAGATTATGCCTCAATAGTAAATACTACTAATAAGGTAAATTTAAAAATATTTTTCCAATTGTGATAAATATAAGTTCATTATTTAGGTGTTTGTCAGATGTAAACTCTTGCAAGTATGATAACTGATCTAGCACATTATCTCCCAATAAATGCAAAAGAGCTTCTATATTCTACTTTGATATTAAACAAATTGCTTCTCCTCCTTCTATGCCTATGTGCCAAGTAAGATGGTGTCCCATATAATATATTTTCCTTAGTAGCTTTATAGAATGAGTTTGATGATTACACATAAGGCATGTCATATACTATTTAGTACTTCATCTAAACAAATTGTCATAGGCTAGAAAATCATTTATAGCCCAGAAAATAACCATATGCATTTTAAAATTTTCAGCCACTATAGCATCATAAGTTTCTAACCCAATTTCCCAAATATCTTTTTAATCATCAATTAATGGTTGCATGTGTATATCAATATTTTTTACTAGGAGAAATAGGATTCATAATAAGCAAAGATAATGAGAAAACAGTAGTCCTTCATGCACTTCCATTGGGGTTAATTATATGGAATAAGAATTATTGACTACATATTGTAATAAGTTCTTATGTTACCAATTGGATTAAATCCATCAGAGGCTAACACAAGTTGAACATTACGACAATCTTTTGTAAACCATTGAAACTTACCATTAAAGTCTTCTTGTGCTTGAAGTCTATTGTATGATGTATGACATTATCACCAGTGCATTTTTATTTATGTCACCTCATGTTTATGACTATTTTTTTTAAAAATAAACAACCTTTATAATCATGGTTTAATAGGGGAAGTATCTTAAGTTTTATGAGATATCTTTTTCCTTTTTCGGTCATCCACTAGCCATCTTGATATACCATAAACATTCTTGAAGATCTTTAAACTCCTTCCAAAAGATGAAACAATCATACTTACAAGTGTGTGAGTATGTGTGTGTGTGTGTGTGTGTGTAGGTCCGTCAATATTTTTTTTGCTTCATAGCAAGATTTGGACAATTGGTAATGCATCTTTAAGTAAGCCAATTAACATGTCAAAATATTTATTACTCCACCAATTATATACCTTCAAGTGTATAAACTTCATAACAAAAAATAGTTATAAGAAACTGGAGCACCCCAGATTTAATTCTTCTTAAGATTCTTTTAATAACTTATCAAAATTATCTCATGTAATTATACCAAATATATCAAACATAGTATTATCATCCATAGTCTCCATATAATTCATTACATCCTCCAGCATTTTTTGAATTTCATCATCTACATTGTTATTGTTATCACCATCATCAATTCCACATATTTCATCACCTAGATCAGCATTACTAACTTTAGAATATTCACAATAATAAATCCATCAAATATAGAATTTATCTATGCCTCATATTAGCAAGTAATTATACATCACATCTTGACTTTAATTGTTAAAATTTAAGCAATACATACATGGACAATAAATTTTATGTTCTAAACTGTAACGTACCACTCTCATAAAGCATAAGCCTGAATATAACAAAGGATATTCGAGGACATACTCTATGAAAATGATACATTAGGACAATCAAATTAACTAGATCTTAAACGTCAAACATATCATAAGCATTCAAATTATGCATTTCTTCTCATTTCTTTCACAAAAATATAAGGTCATATAAGTCAACATAAATTAGAATCCATTATAGACATCACACATCAGTTTTGAGTTCAATCTCAATACAAACATATATTACACAAGTTACACACTAGAGATATTGTGTATCATGATATGGGATGCTAATGCAAAAGACTCTAACTAGACTCCACAGATTCATCTGATCAAATCTTTGAGCCATTTTCGTCCCCAAAATGTAAGTACTAAACTTCTACTAGATCGCTTTAATAGTAGAACTCTCCTAAACCTGATAAAAAGTTGCAATTTTGATGATTTTGCGAATTGAGTCAGTGAACCATCATCGATGCAGTCACACAAATCATATCACAATTTATTACACTTCAACAAGTATATCATATAAGCCAGTATTGCATATCACATGACATTCTTTATTGAATTCAGCTGTATTTTACTATTTCAAAGCAATTCAATAATTCATTTCAATTTAATCATATGATGCATGTAGGGATGCATATGAAAATGCACATGTGTTTTAATTCTCATTTTGTTTTATTGTGACCAAGTGCCTATCAATGTAATTTGTTGTTTCGTACCTATTGTGGGTACCGAGTTCATGATTGGCCTATACCTATTGTGGATATCGAGTCCATGTCATCAGAGCCTGAGGCTCTTTATCATAATTCTGAGCTAAGGCTCTTTTCTACACATTAGTCACTCTGGTCATAACTTCTTTATCTGATCATGCATTTCAATATGATGGGATGTATCATTTCATATGCTATGTTTTTATTACCTTTCATTTCGCTATGCTTATGCTATATAACTGATTCCTCATATATAAGTTTGGCATTTATCAATTAGTTGTACACGCATTTCATATTGAACATACAATTCATATGGAAGCACATATAAGTGAGTTTACACATCTAGGTTGACTCATAGTACACTTCAGAAATGTTATTGCCTCGATGTTCCAGTAATATCTAGATGTTGATGATCACCTTGCAAGTTTAACATCATGCAATACATGCACACATGGTTCACAAATCACTAAATTATTTAATCATATAAATATACAATCATGCACATGTATATGTTTCACATTTCAATGTATGCTCAATTGACTTTCCAGGTATGTGTTCTTATGTATAGATCTTAACTATTCAATTTGTGCTTATACAGCCTAAGACCATTCAAACATTACAGCTTGTATACTACCATTTTGGAATTAAGTTTATACCTTTAAGTTAGCTTGATTTACTCCAAATTCATCAACCATACATTACACTTATCCTTGTACATTTTCATAATAAAAAACCTCTTATAACACACACACAATTGTTTCTTTAAATCTGAAATTTCAACAAGGTAGATCTATACATACACCAAACATTTCCAGCAATATATATTCATACATTTACCTAATTCTCATTCATAATTACCCTATGTTCTTCAATTCTCATTTATCCATACCTTATACACATTACTCATGTCCTTAAGATCGTGTTTGAATTAAAAGAACATATTTATTCCTTTAATAAATCATAATTTCTAGCTTTGAATACAACCACATCAAAACAGTTCATTCCTTAGGTTATGACATCAATTAACTACATAAACTTATCAAGCTCTTGCCAATTAATCAAGCAACAATATAGGCTCATTCCTAGGGTTAATCAAGTCTAAGTATACTAATTTAGAGTAAATTTTCTCAGCTGGTTCAACATGTACACAATGCTGAAATTAAAATTCCAGAATTTGTCATCAATATCACTAATGTGCGTAACGTTACTACCTTCAATACTTCACGAATTTTACATGCTTAAAGACATTGTTAACACCTAAAAATTTCTAGATTTCATGTCCTTTAAAGTTACTTCATTTCAAGTTAAATATAACTTCCATATTGTTTATACTAAGGCTTACAAAATTATGCTCACTTATGTCATTAACAATCACTTTTTACAAACACACCTACAACTCTAGTTTTTCATATTCCAAAACACCTTAATAACATATATCTTTAGCATGACTTCCTCATCAATTATGCTTCTAATCCTAACTTAAATTATCCATACAATAGCCCATAAACTATTGCTTTCGTACATGCAAAAATAGAACAAAAAAGTGCCCATTTATTCTTCATTTTTTAACACAACTTTAACACTAACACCACATTCAATCCATACCTAATCAGCAATAATAAAATTCAGGTAACATAAACAATAATAGGTCAGTATTTCACTTACTTAATTAGCTTAAATGCCACCTCAAATGTCAAGCTTGTTTAGCCTCACATGCAAGAACAATTCAAGAACATTGAGGGAGTATAATGGGTTCGGCCATGACCAGAAAATGAAGACAGATTTTTGACAACAAGATATTTATCAACGTTCAGCCTATTTAGCTCTCTTTATGAAGGATTTTGCATGTTTTTGGGGTGTTGATGGACAGAACTAAGGCTGAAATTCAAGGGTAGTGTGGATGAGATGAAGGTTTCGGCAATAAGAGGGAGAAGAATGAGAGAGTATATGGTCGCTGAAATTTCAAAAGCAAGGGAAATGAACATGACTTCTATATATATGGTGTGAAATGAGTGATCTTTCTTTAAAGACACTTTTCATGTAATTAAGTAAGCTACACATCCTCGTTTTTGGCTACTAAGTATCACTTAATTCCTAAGCCATTTATCACTTAATTCTCTAAGCCATTTGTTACTCATTTGATAGACTTAGTCATCTTAAATTTTCACATGTCAACTTGTCTTGCCATTTGAAATTTTCCTCAGCTAAATGTATATATTAATTTATCAATCTTCCAATCGTGACAATTAACTCCAAATTACTAATTGGTATCTATCAATTCTTTCTATTGGTAAATCAAAATACAAGACATTAGAAATGTACAATCGTGTCACAGTCATTTTGAAACTTTCATACCTGAAACATGTCAATTGGGTGCACATAAAATCTTTTCATTTTTTTCTAAATCATAATTCATGTGTGTATGCTAATATTATGCATGTGAATGAAATCATAAAATCATCGCCTAAATGTACTAAATTAATTCTATAATGATGTAACTCATGTGACTCAGTATTTTAATACCTTAACCGACTATTACATAAACCCGTTTAATTTTTTACAAATTTCATGGAAGTCTTCACTCCTTCTAAGTATTGAATAAACCATTTTTTATGATTCATTCAACTTTTGTTCCTATAGCTATACTTTTATAAGTCATTTACTAAATTAGTAAATACAATTTGGGTTGCAAATAACATAATGATAAATCAAAATAGATCCACCAATTTTATATTCTAGTAAAGGTTACAATCACTTGTGTGACTGTGATAAGCCCTAGAATAGAATAAGAGTAAATATTATGCTCAACAAAAGTATGATACAATATTTCAAAGAATGAGGATCCAAAGAAAAGATGTTGGGACCCGATCCGGAGACCGGACCCCAATCGGAAAACGAAAGCGAAAGCGAATTCAAAGCTGAGAAATTGAATCCTAAGACGAATCGAATAGGTGAATCGGATAACAACGAATACGGAATCCAATACATATCGAATCGAAAGCGGAACAAAAATTTAACAAAACGGATCCGACATCCAAGATCGAAAACGGAGAAAAGGAAAACGTCGCGTTGCAAACCCTAAGACGTCCCAAAAATTGGTATAGATTTTTTTTCTTTTCTTTTTCTTATTCCTTTCTTTTTCATAGCTTTCATCTTTAGTCCATTTCATTCAAAACATCCCAAATCATAGTAATCTTCTT
>JAOTIZ010000002.1:9943184-9968839 GCA_027123425.1 Erythroxylum panamense | reverse complement strand
ATATGAATAAGTCCACCCATGATTTTAGTGTTTACATAGTGTGCCCTAGCCATGAAGGTGGAATTGCAGTTAAGATTCCAGCAAGGCTACAAGTACAAGGTTATGAGCAGTTGGAGTCCGGTCTCCGGATCGGGTTCCGACTTCTCGAGTTGGGCTCCGAGAGCGGGGTCCAACAGAGATGATGATAAGCTCTAAGTTGTTAGATCAAAATATAATGAAAGGAAGTATAGGAAAAGAAATAAAGATTAGGTTATGAATAATGATGTGGAAAACTATGAAAGTGGAAAAAGGTATGAAGATGATCAAGAGGATTTTGTTTCTAAAAAAGACAGTGAGTATAATGAAAGTGATGACCCATGTCAATATTGCACAAGTTCAAATGAAGATGCTAACAATGCATGGAGAAGAGCTAAATGTACAATAATATATTATGATCCAACATGTATTATTCCTACTTAGAATGTAGGTTTGAATTTCAAATGTGTAAAAGAAATAAAGAAGTTTGTGATTAAATACTCTATTGCAGAGAGTTTGTTTTTGAAATACATTTAAAAAAATGAGAAGTCTTAAGTGAGAGTGATATGTACATCATAGTTCTCTTGGTTACTTTTTACAAGTTTGGAGAGAAATGGCAACAATTTTGTCATTAAAAGATATGAACCTAAGTACAGTTATACAATGACAAATATCAATAAGCTTATCATATCAAAATCGATTGTAAGCAATTATAAGGAAATAACTGGATTACAATTAAATATTAAGGTTTTTCAGTTAAAGGCTTTATTGAAGGAGTTAAAGGTGGATGTGAGCTCTAAGACTTGTGAGAGAGCAAAAGCAACTATTATCAAAATTATGCATGAGTGTCATGTGAAAGAATTTGCTAAACTTTTAGGGTATAGAGAAAAGGTTGGGGTATGGAGAAAAGGTGATGAATAAGAACTCAGTACGACATAGGCAATTAGAACAAGTGCTAATGATGAAGGCAAAAGGATCTTTGCAAGGTGCTATATTTTTTTTAGTGTTTATAAAAAGGGTTGATTAAAAGTTGAAGACTAATAATAGGAATCTATAGATGTTTCTTGAAGGGGATATAAAAAGGACAATTGTTGGCTACTAGTGGAAGTGCTAGAAATAATCAAATGTTTATTATTGTTTTGGGTATGGTTGATGTTGAGTGTATCGAAACATGGAAGTGGTTTCTAGAGCTTCTTGTTTTAGATATTCAACTTGGAGATGGTAGTAGCTTCACATTCATATTTGACATTAAAAAAAGTTTGCTATATTGAATTAATAATATATGTTTATATATGCACTTAATAAAAACTTTTATTTATTTGTTTATATCAATTTTTAGGGTCTTCTATATACAATGAAAACATTTTTACTCAATGTTGAGCATAGAATGTGTGTAAGGCACATTTATGCTAATTAGAGATAGAGATGGAATGAAGATGATCTGAAGTTTCAGTTTTGGAGGATAGTTAAAACAACATTGTTCGTGATTTTAATGATCACTTATATATGTTAAATGATTTGAGATCAGGTCATGTTGAAGCTCTATTACAATATCTCAAGGAGACATGGCACAAAATATATTTCAGTGGCAATTCTAAATGTGATTGTGTAGACAACAACATGAGTAAGTCCTTCAACGGTTGAATCTTGAAGGCTAGGGTAAAGCTTATAGATGGCATGTTGGAGCATATTAGGAAGATGGTGGTGAAGAGGATGCATATCAAAAGGAATTTTAGGGAGAAATGGGATACTAACATATCACCAAAAATTCACGTAATGTTAGAAGAAAATAGGAAAGAGAACTTAAGTTGTTTTGTTAATTGGAATGGAGTTGGTGGATATAAAGTTAAGCATCGATTAGATAAGTTTTGTGTGAAAATTAATAGTCATACTTGTATTTGTAGATGTTGGGATTTGATAAGGATTCCACATCCTCATGTTGTGGCTGCCATTTTCCATAACCACCAAAATTACATTAATTACAGAACTTATTTTTATATTACCATTTTGTTATTAACCAATCAAAATTTGAAAAATATATGAAGGTATCAGGATCATCTAGTGTCAATATAAGGAGAAAACAAGGACTTCAATCCACAAATTCAATGCGTACTGCATTAATAAATGTTAGACATGCTAAAGAGACCTATAAAGATCAAGAAAGCATACATATAATGATTAGAGGAAGAGGTAGAGTGAGAGGAGGAGACAGAGATAGGACTAGAGGCATGGGCATAGGGGGAAGGACGAGTGGATATAGAGTACACTTTAACGAATCAATTAGCTCAATTGAGTACCATGGAAGTTAATTGACATGTGGAATATGTTAATATTATTATTTCAAATTTGTCTTAAATAATCGTGTTCATTTTCATATTTCTATATGGAGATAATGTTTAAATCATGAGGCTAGACAGCTCACACAGATCCATTACTACAGATTTTAATACCTAAACTAAAATTGACTTTCAGCAAAGAAGATTGCAATGAAGTGGTGGGAATAACATCACTTCATATACCTTATGCAATAAGAGGGGTGCAAAGAGAAGAAGACCTAAAGATTCAACCTTGAGAGAAAGTGAAACTTGATTTTTAAACTTGTAATGAATTTCTCTTTGTGAACTTGTTCCATTTCGAACCAATTTGGAAATTGAAGTTGTAATGAATTTGAAATTGCTTAGAATTTGAAGTTAGAAATTGAAGTTGTAAAATTGCTTTGTTATTGTGACATATTAGAAGTTGGTGAAATGAAAGTTAGTTAAATGTTTGCTGGAGTTTTATGGTAATTCTGCCATTTAGAAGTTGGTTAAATGTCGAAATTGCCATTCTAGAGTTGTTATAAATATCACGTTCATTTGATTTACCAACAATTGAATACAAGTGAACTACCAATATCCCTATAAAAGCTAATAATGCCATTTTGGAGTTGTTATAGATAACTTGTTCATTTGATGTACCAATAATTGAATACAAAATGAGTTATAGATAGCCTGTTCATTTGATGTACCAACAATTGAATACAAAATGAACTACAAATATTACTATAAAAGCTAATAATATATTTGTTCTTATAAGTACGATAAATTTTTAATCCAAAAAGACAATGTTAATAAATCACCATGACACAACATCAAATTTTATGAAGTTCATATTCTTTAACTTTTCAATAATTATAATTATAAAAATAGCTATAAATATTACAAGACATACTTTGTAATTATATATCACCTTTTACAATCTTCTTGCCCCAAATATTGTATATTTCGGTGCCACTTTCACTTCTTCCGGTTCACCTTGTAGCTCATGCATATGATGCATGTAGATACCATCTTTCAACTTCTTACTCTCAGCCTTCAACCTTTGATTCTCAAGTCTCCATTTATTTATAATGCATTTTGCACTCTCACTGAATTCTTTATCCACCCATTTGAAAAAATTAAATTCGCTTTCCTACAATAGTGTTGAAACAAATTTTATTAATTGCCAATAACAATTATCTTATTAAATGCCAATAGATTGATTATTAATAAAGAAAATAACTTATTGTTGGGGCTTTCATCATTGGTCCAAAAAGTAACCAAATGGCTTTAACTTCCATATGAACAAAAAACCTTCTCACCATATTGCTTTTCACTATGACCCTTTCTAGTTGAGTTTGAAATTCAACATCCATTGCAATTGACAAAATCCTATACAAATTAAAAATGAAAAAAAGGGCTAGGACATTAAAAACCCAATAAAACTTAATGTAACAAAAAAACCAACATGAAATTATTGTACTAAATGTGTACTAATAGTCTATGAAATTTGGTTTGCTCTTATATATTCAAAATAAATTGAAGTATAACTCAAAAGTATAACTCAAAGCACCTATCAAATTATGTTATACTTCAATTTATTGTGCTCCTATAAACACAAAATAAATTAAAGTATTGCGCAAAACATCATTCAAAATAACTCTACAATCTACATATATTAATATATCCTAATATAAGTCGCATGTTATACAATTTAGGCTTCTTTTCTTTTATAATCTGTATATTCTGATATATGTTAATGTTTATGATTGTAGTGTATGAGTCTTAACCAAGATGTCGTTTAATCTAGCAGGTAGTCAAAGTGCTACCTCTCGCGAGAAAGAACATGATTAATCCCATGGCAAAGAACATGAATTATTATGGATAAGGAATAGATTAATCTTCACCATGATCGAAAAAATAAATTTAACAACTTATATTATGTGTATATATAATATATATATATATACTGATTTCACAAATCACATATGTTTGGAATGTGATTGCAGCAATGGTTGATTTAATAGCAACCAAGCAACAATGAGTTGTGTTTAGATGCAAGCAGGGGTTGAATTAGCAACAAAACTTGTTTGAACCGACAGGAAGTAACAAAACCCAGATGAACCCTCAAGAAGCAACAAAACCCATTTTGCTCATGCAGTGTAGGAGATAGAGGAACCTTAATGGAATCAAGAAGCTGGAGATGGATGTTGGAGAGAAACGAAAGCTTGATATTTATTGGAGGATGCTGGAAAATTGAGATACGGGTGTTGAAAATTTAGTTATTAACATACTATTCTTTTTTTAGTAAAATAATGAAATTACTCTTCTTTTATTCATTCTAACAAATCTAACACTACCACGTCCTAGTGTTTTACACAAACTTAACCTTTTGGTGATGTCAGGACTAAAAGGGAAAGTTTCGAAAAGTTTAACGTTGATTAAAAAAAAGGCTCATTAATTAGATTAGATTTATTTTAGTTGTCAAAAATCTCTAACTCACCTTTTCACTTGATATGAAAAATAGATGAAATCTTTAATTCGGATTACTATGTCGTTATAACTAGTTAATTTTCTTTATTTATTTTACTTGTATGTAGAGTTTTCAACTTAGAATTCCTTGTAACCATGTATTAGTTTTATCTATAGATCATACAATATTTATTTATTTTTTAAAATGATCCAAAAAAAAGTTGGGGACTTTGGACTTTTGTGCTAACAGCTTCTGTTATTGGTGCTAGTCATCCGTAGCCATCGCGTCAACTCAAAAAAAAAAAAAAAGGACTTAGATGTAAATTGTGCTCGGCGACGCGATAAGGATGACTACCAGCAATAATAGAAGCATTTCCCTTCAAAATAGCCCTTTATTAAAGACGACGTCCTGGAAGCGTGTTTACAACTTCAAATATTCACTTATCGGAAATTTGGGGGATGGATAAGTCAATGTCATGTTTCAGTATCAAGAAGATCTTCGAATCCAAATCTACGAAAACGTTCACGGTCAATGGAGGCTTGCTGTTGGAGAAATTGATCGGCTTTTGTGATGGTAGATCTAATCCTATCCGTATGTTCTCAGAAAAAGAACTCAACCTAGCAACAAACAACTTTGATAAGCGGGTCTGCCGTGTGGGTTTCTATGACTTGTACAAGGGGGTTCATCAGGGTCGCCCAATAATTGTCAAGAAATACCGCAGCGCCTGGGGTAAGGAGCACATGGCCATCAATGAAATTGTGTATGCATCAGGGATGAGTGTGCATAGAAATGTCTTGAAATTTTTGGGATGCTGCCTGGAAGCAAATTGCCCGTTGCTGGTCTTCGAAACTGCTCAAATTACAACTCTGTTCGACCGTATTCACAACCTACATCTTTATGGGTTTCAACCTATGCCATGGAAAACAAGGTTAAAGATTGCAGTGGACATAGCCCATGTGGTGGTGTATCTCCACACTGCATTCCAAAGGCCCATTGTTCATAGACATATTAATCCCTCCAATGTGTTGTTGGATGAACGTGACAGAGCTAAACTGCATGATTTTTCATTGTGTGTGTCTATTCCTGAAGGTGAATCCCATGTTGTGGAGACTCCGAGCGGGACAATGGGATTCATTGCACCTGAATCCCTTACAACAGGTATTGTCAGTGAGAAAACCGATGTTTATAGTTTTGGTGCGTTTCTGCTAGAGCTTTTAATAGGCCAGAAACTACTTAACCTTCTACTTGAAAACGGAGATGGGGATTATTTGGTTCCTTATGTAAAAAGTCAAATCGAAAACAACAGGTTTGAGGAGATAGTAGAACACTGTATAGTGGCAGAGGGAACGTGGCTTGGGAAAGAACAGCAGTTGAAAGCTCTAGTATGTCTTGCAATTTTATGCATCAACGATTCAGAAGAAGAAAGGCCAACTATGATTGAAGTGGCAAAAGAACTCGGAAACATTTATCGAACTGCGAATGGGCCTTGTTAGCTTATGACCATCAAGATTCCGCCTTATTACTAAATAATTTTATTACCTTGTGTTGTTTTAGTAATCTTAAAATGGTTCTTTGTGGGAAGTTGTTATTCCTCCAAGTTTCTCTTTTCCATCTGTACATAGGCAATTACGCCCAGTATTGGCTCTTTACACTCTGTTTTTCATTTTGACGCTCCAATCCCTTGAAATTGACGGGGGATATGGAATGACCACATGTTTTTACCGTGTCTGAAATTATATAACGTAGACAATGGGAATCATTGGGGTTTGTTTGGTTATACAAAAAGTTTTTAATGGAATAGAATAATTTATAATGGAATGTAATGTAAATGAATGTAATATCAGAAAATTGTTGTTTGGGATGGATGAAAGAATTTATAATGTAACACAGTGAAATGTTGTTTGGAAGAAGAGTTTATAATGTAATATAGTGTAAAGTTATTTATCATTTTACTTTTCATCCTCAACCTCCCAAATCGGAGGTTTTTTATGTTTACTATTTAAGAATGAATTGTTAGAAATATATGGACTAATATAATCACAACATTAATTTCATATTCGTGGCCATTAATTGAATTGACTAATGTATATTTAATAACCATAATGATATAGTTAATAATTTACTAATTGCATTTCAGGCTCATGCTAATACCCTAATAACTATATGTTACCCTAGTAAACTATAGTCCATAACATCCTTGAAATGACACAATTATCCTTTTCTACCTCTTAAGGTATAACATGTTATAAAGAATAACAATTGGTATCAGAACTCTATGGTCATTTGATTTTAGGGCTGATACATGTATATATAATT
Source organism: Erythroxylum panamense (assembly GCA_027123425.1). Classification (NCBI taxonomy): domain Eukaryota; kingdom Viridiplantae; phylum Streptophyta; class Magnoliopsida; order Malpighiales; family Erythroxylaceae; genus Erythroxylum; species Erythroxylum panamense. Next base: position 9,961,738 of record JAOTIZ010000002.1, on the reverse strand, counting down.
TATACAGTGCGTATGGGGGCACGTGCAAGATCCTTTTTGGACCAATTTTCATCATTTTGCTCCATTTTTTAATTATATTTTTCCATATGTTTATGCACAAGATTAATTAGTAAATTTTATTTGATAATTCTAATTGTTTTAATCTTATTATGGATAAACATGACTAATTATTGACAATAGTGAATGCTTATTTTTACTTGTCGTAAAATTGAGCATATGAAACTATTTATGATAAGGAATTTTTTTAAAATATTAATATATGTTTAAAATTTTGTGTTTTTCCTTTAAAATAACATTAAGATCGATACAGGTAATTAATTATCTCGTCGATAATTATTACTTAGTAGGATATTTAATATGGTAAAGAAATATTATGAACTGCACAATTTTTCTATCCTTTCGATAGTATATTGATGATTAGGTTGTAATTTTTAATAAATTGTTCTTACCTGTGAATAAGTTTTATAGTTATTTAATGAACTCTAGCATGACTGATATAATTAATTTTGAGAAAAAAAGCACAAATTGCATTATTCTATTTTGACACGCATATCATAGTCATTGCTTTTGGTTCTCATTCAGCTTTAAGCAATCCAAGAGTTTCTGCCATCTTGACGCTGAATAGAACAAACCATAAGTAGTTGGTTGAATCTCTAATGATGAATTTAACTATCATGTGAATAGACTTGGCCTTGAGAATTGATGAACCACCTAAACCCGCTAATGATGCTACTAAGAAGGAAAAGAAATCCAATGAGGAGTGGGAATACTCTAACCGATGTTGTTTGATGATTATGAGGTATCACATAGATGAATCCATTTGTGATAGTATTCCCGAGGCTAATAGTGCAAAGGATTTTCTTACTGCTATTAAGAAGAAGTACATGAAATTCTCAAAGAATGAGAAGATTGAGTACTTAAACATGCTTCATCACACCATTTATGATGGTGCAAATGACATTAGGGCTCACATCGACAAGCTCATGGATTGTTACCATAAGTTTAAGGCTATGGATATGGACCTAGGTGAAGATTACATGGTATATTTTATGATGGGAACTCTTCCTTCCAAATTTGATTCAATCAGATCAAGCTATAATGCTCAAAAAGAGCAATGGACTGTTGAGGAGATGATTGCTATTCTTGCAAGGATGAGGATGATATGAAAAAGGGAAGGACAACAAGCATTTCCATGATGACAAACTACAACAATTCTCAAAAGAGAAAGTTCACTTCTAATATCTCATGACCAAAAGCCTTTCAAAAAGAAAGTTGTTAATCCTAAAGGAAGTCGACAAGTGGGCTCATCTTCTGTTAGTCAGAAGAAAAAGTTTTTCAAAGGGAAGTGTAACTTTTGTCAGAATTTTGGGCACAAGAAAGCTAATTACCGAAAACTCAAAGCTCACTTAGAGAAGAAAGGTAATTGTCTTGTGATGGTTTGTTTAGAGTCTAATATTATTGATGTTCCCTCAAATACTTGGTAGTTAGACACTTAAGCAACAATTCACGTTACGAATTCCTTGCAGAAACTGACAAGTCGAAGAAGTTTGACTAATTCTAAGCAACACGTGTACATGGGAGATGATACCAAAGTCAAAGTTGCATTTTTTAGAACAGTTAAACTATAGTTGAATACATGACATCTTTTGGTGTTACATGATATCGCTTATTTACCCTCTATTAGGAGAAATTTGATTTCTGTATCCATTTTGGATAGACTAGGTAATAGTCTTCTGTTTGGAACTGGAAAACTGACTTTGTATCGTGACTCTCTTTTGGTGAGAAATAGAATTTTATGTGAAAATTTATACAAACTTGGGTTAAATGATGTTGTTACTATTACTTATTCCTCTTCTCTTAATACTATTGTTGGTTCCAAACGTATAAGGTTGGATTTGAGATCTTCTATGTTATGACACAAATGTTTATGCCATATTTCTATAGACATAATGGAGAGGTCGGAAAAAGATGGTGTAGTTTAGGATCTTAATTTATCATATTTTACTGTCTGTGTTGATTGTATTAAAAAAAAGTTGACCGCCAAGGTTAGTAAAAGCAAAACAGACAGGTTCTCATAATTGTTAGAATTGATTCATACTGATATATGTGGGTCATTTATTCCACTTCTTATGGGTGGTTATAAATAATTCATCAATTTGATTGATGATTTTTCTCAATTCAGTCATATGGAGTTCATTCGTGAAAATCTAAATCTTTGGAGGCGTTTAAGATTTGCAAAACAAATGTTGAGCTTCAAAACGAGAAGAGTATTATGGGTGTTATAATGAGAGTGGAAAGAATTTTGGACCTTTTGCTAGATACTTGCAAGAATGTGATATTGAAGTAAAATATAATATCATACTGCTCATCAAAATATACAAAACAAAAGAACTCGGGCAAATTCACAAAGCCCCTGGTGTCCCTTTGCTGCATACTGCTCATCAAGAATCATTCACTTTTTTTATTGGTTTTATCAAACAAGCATTTTTGTATATAATCCAATCCCTTTGTGCGTTATGGTTTTAGGATTTCCTCTCTGTGTCTCAAGGCGCTGAATGAAATCATAATCGACCCTACAAGTTGGAAAAAATGAAAGGATTAGCCTGAATAATTTGAAAGGCATAATTTGACATTGTTTAACTTTATATTGCTCTCCTTCGATATAACATCTGAAAGGAATAAGTTTTTCTCTTCTTGTTGACTAAACCCCCTTGAATAATAACTTGGAAATGAGTAGTAGACTTTTGTTTATAAACATTACAGATCTCTAGTTATGATGAGGATTTTTGTTAATAAAAGTGCTAAAACACGGATTGAGCAAGCCGCACAAGACTAAACACTCTGTCTTCAGAGTATTTAATCAGGGATGTGTTATATAGATAGAATATGGCAGGTTTCACTGCCTAGAAGCACTGGGAATTGACAACTAACAATTGCAAAACATTCATGAAGCATGCTACTATAGATGATGGTCGCGTTTGTTGATTGTAGATGTAATCCTAACATTAACTTCACAGCAGAAAAAATGGAAAAAGCAACGAAAAATTATGATAAGAAGCACATTGTAAAGGAAGGCACTTTTTCTAGTGAGTTAGGTTCTGGAATCTACTACCGCCATTCATTTCTACTTTAGGTTGGATACAACGTACATACCTTTACTAACAGTTGCCTTCCCACTAACTCAGACTATCCACAATTAGCCTAGATATTGATTTGTAAAACAAAAATAACACATGTTGAATATGACTTTTACTTGGAGCTTGTTGGTAAAGTATCAAGTTCTAACATTTTAACCGGTTCGTAAAGGTCGTCCAATAACTCCCAAAAAATTTCTTAGAAACTTCAAGAGAGGCTTGACTTCTACGAAATTGTGTATGCGTCAACATTATCTTCAATTGTTGGGATGTTGCCTGGACAGAAAACCCCCTAATCCAATTCTAGTTTTCGAATTTACTAACAAAACCATTTTTCATTTAATCCTATTTAATTGAATTTATTTGGATTATTGTGATATTGTTTACGACTTTAGATTCATCAATTTAAGGTTCTTAGTCACCTAAAAGCTTTGGCTTGGATCCCAATTTTTTACTTCAAATTTTTAAGCGAGAATTGAAATGTGTAATTCCATTTTTAATATTAAAAATAATTAATACAAATATTAGAATTGTTAAAATATTAATGAGAAGTTTTGTATACACGATCCTTATTAGATTTTTAAAATAAAAGAAAAATAATCTTTTGTCTTTTGTTTATTCGGATTTAGAAATTAAGATATATATTTATTTATATTTTAGTCTGAAAAATTCAATATTCTTAAAAAATTCATTAGAAAAATGCAGTTAAACAAAAGAGGATTTTCAAAAATTGTTAGATAAATTATTAGCGAAAGCTCCTATCTAGACACGGTAAATAAATTTGGAAAGCAACCTTTTATGTTTTATTTATCTAGCTTGCAAACCAAAATTTCTGAGTACCTAGACAGGATGGTCAGAGACTCACAATTACAATTCAATTGGTCACACCTAATGCCAATTTAACACGACATAAAGGGTTGGTATGGTCATAAATATGGAATGTGTCCTGAAGTTTCATATCCAAACTCCAGTAATTGGTTTAGGGTACACACTCGAAAAGTAGATTGAGATCTCCACCTTTTTTCCTCTAAGCTACATTTGCGTTCTAGAGGTATATATATATCTTTGTCAACTTAATCTTTCATTTTTTCTTATTTGGCAACTACATATCACTAAACTTTGTTGTGTTACATATGATCGTAATATTTTCATCAATATATATATGTTTGATAGAGGTTTATTAATCAGATGACTAGCTTTGTGGTTCCTTTCGCTTCCAATAGATAAATGGTGAAAATATATAATATTGAAAATACTAGTATGTTTAACTTAACGTTCTGAGATTCTATGTATAATACAATTGCTTGTGTTGATAGCTTCCATTGAATTGTTAAAGCAGAGAGACTTTTTGCTTGCAATAGTGTTGAATGGCAAGTAACACGGAGTTATTTTGGAATGAAGAAGGGCTATTGTTGGAGATTGGCAAATGGAAGTGAGGAAGCATTCATAAGGAACGGAAGCATGTTGTTAGAAGAATTGGCTACCTTTTGTGATGGTAGATCTAACCCTATCCGTACCTCCTTAGTAGAAGAACTCAAATGAACAACAAACAACTATAATGAGCGGTTTTGCAAAAAAACTATAATGAGCGGAACCGCCATGATTTGTACAAGTTTCATCAAGGTCGTCAAATAATGGTCAAGAAATTTAATATCAGGAAGAGCGAAGCTTTCAATGAAATTATATATGCATCAAGAATGAGTGTGCATAGGAAAGCGTTGAAGTTGCTTGGATGTTGCCTGGAAACTATCCCATTCTGGTTTGCGATTCTGCTAAAGGTAAATCTCTTGCAACTCGTATTCATGACAGAGATAATGCTCAATTTTAGCCTATGCCATAGAAAACTTTGTTATATTTCATCTCCATGGAAAGAGTGGGCTAAACGTTGTATGTCAAGATACTTCTTTTTAACTCCCTATTGTTAGTATTTGGGTTTTTTCTTTCTCTTCCTTGCTGACTTTCTTTTTGAAGTTTTGGATTGCATACAAAAATCTCTTGAAATATCAAGGACTTAGTTTGCACCTAATGGAGAATCACAGTCCTCTGCTATCAAATTTGAACTACTTTCTCAAGGGGAAACAATTGTCGCATAAGTAAAAGAATCACAATTCAATGTCATGACGTGCTCTACTCTAGGATGTTCTGCATTATGAGAAATCATAACCCAGTCCCCTGACTTGCTACATAGTTATCGCTGGAGTTTATTATTGTTGTATGTTCTTCATACTCCAGCCTAGCCTTAGAAATCTCATTTTTCTGAATAGTTGCTAATGAAGTCAAGATGTTGGCCCAATTGATTTGATGTTGCTCCAAATATTACAAGGTGAAGTAAACCACTCCACTATCTAGACACTCCACATTGTCTACACTAGAGTTGTCCATAGCTGTTTGTTCTTATATTATTTCGGCAATCTCATTCTGTTGAGTAACCACTATAGCCCTCCCAGCTCTTTGTTCCTTATTGATTTGTGTTTGATCCAAACATTTGCATTGAACTGGCCCTTTCTCATTCTCTGTAGAAACTCCAATTGTCTCCCTTTCTCATTCTCTGTAGAAACTCCAATTGTCTTACTTTGCATTATATCAGTAGTACTAGCATACTCTACCAACTTTGGACTCTTTTCGAAACTAGGATCACACTGCTTTTGGCTTATATGATCAACCACTTCAGGATGCTCCCTTGTGTCCCTCTCGGTTGGAGGAATCTGGGTAGGTTGCTTATGAACCTCCCACTGAACTCCAGTACCAACTTCGACTGTTGATTGTTCAATCCACATTAACTCCTCTTGCCAACCTATTTTATACCTCTTCCTAGTTGAAACCCATTTCTTGACAAGACTGTGTGGCTTTTATGGGTAAGATAATTGCATTTCTCTTTTCACCCTCTCCCCAAATTCACTAAGTTGCATAATTGGAAGACAATTTGGTAGTGTAGCCTTTCGACTCACTTCTATGCATATTTTTGTATATCCTATTCTATCGATACCTAATGTCTGTGCATCCATACTCAACAATTTATCCAATTTACTACCAAGAAAGTTTAACCCTTCCACAGTTCACAATTCAAGTGGTACGTTATGGAAATATACCTAAATTGGAAAAACTTCAACACACTCCCTATTAAATGCAATCTCTGGCTTCCACTTCTGTAGGAACATGGGTTGTCCCCTGATATACCTAGGACCCATTCCAATTGTCTCATTCATATTACCATCCGGAACAAATTTGAAAATAATCATGCCATTATCAGTGAGTAGAGTTTTCTCCAAACCTTGTTTACTCTACCGTGCACTAGCCCAGGCCTTGATAATTGGAAATGCAGGATGTTTGCTCTAGAATGATCCCACCAATGCATTCGAACATGCTCTTTCCCCCGCTTATAGGAGTTCAAGTGGGGCACAAACAATTTCATCCTTCATAACATCAAGGTAATGCTTCATTTGTACCTTGTGTTGTTGGAATTGAAGTTTTTTTCTCCATGTACCCGCAGTCGGGGAAGACCCATGGGATTTAGACACTCTAGATGTAGCATCCCGTTACCGATGTGAGGGTTATTTTAGTAAATTGGTACGGGTTGAACTGTTACTGCATAATTTGTGATCGCGTACTTTTTGGCCTCTGATTTTAGAGGAATAGATTATTTTGCACATGTATATGCATAGTGACATGCATTCATGATTTTTCCGGCATTTAATTGTGATTATGTTTTGAATTATAAATTTTGAGATAATTATGTTAGATATGATTTATTGTGAATTAAGGGATAATTTGAATTGAATTTTTGGGATTGGAAATTGAAATTGGGGTATAGGACCTTGTGTTTCGTATTTTTGAGGATTTATAGGAATTTTCTGAAATTTTTAGAATTATGGGTTCGGACCAGGAAAATGTCTAAGAGACTGATGGTGATTTTCGATTCTCCCTTGGTGTGTGACCTTTGATCGTTGCTTGTTGCTACCACTCCCTATGCAAAGCTTAGTTTGATGCTTGAGGATGATGAAGAGAGTTGAGTTTTGAGGGTGAAAATCGGTGTTGGAGCTTGTTGGAGGATTTTCGAACATTTGAGATTTTAGGGTTTGATTGGTAAGTTTTAATGGTTAAATGTTGTTAATTATTGTTGTTTGATGTATTAATGAGTTTAAATGCTAGAGATGTGGGTAGTTGAGTGTGTTTAATACTGTTTTAGAGAGTGGTCATGGTAGAAAATCGATCGAAGAAGAAGACGTGGGCCGCACGTCGACGTCTGAAAAAAGGGCCACGCCGCAACGAGAAATTTCGTGCTCGTCGCGGCGAGCCAGGCGAGACGTCGCAGCGAGCGAATGAATATTTCACCGCGACGTGGTTATTCGTATGCATCACGGCGAACGCTTCCCACGCCGCGGCGAGCGACCTGTTACACGCCGCGGCGAGAGATCCTAGGCCGTGGCGAGGGACAAAATTTTGAATGGAATTAATTTGGTTTTTAGGGCATAATTTATGGTGTAGACCTCCAATTGAGGTGATTCTTGATTCGTTATGAACTAGGGAAAGAGGTCTACAATTGTGGTAAAGATTGAGAGTTCGAATTTTAATTAGCAGGATCACAATTATCGAAAGAGAGTCAATTACAGTTTCTAATGCAACCTACGAGTTATGTTTTGACAAATTGGAGTTTAATTGGGGACTTAAGTGAGTGAATTTGACCCAATGAATAGGCTTTCTAGGGAATTATTTTAGTGTGTATAATTTGCTGATTTGAGCTGAATTTTAGGGGCGAAATGCTTTAAATCATTATGAACCAAGGGATGCTATTGATCTAATAAATAGTGAATTTTGGTTGTGATGCAAGAGATAGCGGAATTGGATTATAGCGCTGGAAAATCATGAGCATGCATCGTACAGCTTTGAATTAAGACATGTGCATTATTGAATTTCTTTGATTGAGCATCTAGTGATGAGAATTTGTTTAAATTGTTATAGAGGCACCGTTGGATCGTCGGTCCACGGATATTGCTGGGGCTTCCAGGCAGTAGCTCGAAAGTTACAAGTAAGTAACCTAGTTGGTTCCTCAATCTTTGTGTGTTAAATGTTCTATGAATGTGTGAATTATTTGCCAATGTGAGTGCATGTAACTGTGAAATAGACGTGCTGAAATTATGAGTAAATGTTCTGAATACGATAAAAAGGATTGATTGATATATATGTTATTGATTGTGCAAGTGTGAGTGCATGCTAGGCATGATTAAAATCGGTAAATAAACAGTTGTGACTGGAGCAATTAGTGATCAGAGCTTTAAGCTCGATTATCAGTGAAAGGGCCTAAGGCCAAAAAGGGAATAGTGCATACCCAGAGGGCTCTCCTATCCCTAATGTGAGCGGGCAGTAGTGCATACCCAGAGGGCTCTCCTACTTGCCTAAATTGTGATTTCTGTGAAAATTGCCGAAGTGAGACGGTGTTAGCGCTCAGTCACAACACTGACATAAAATGAGAATTTGCAGGCATTATGCATCTGAATGTGTTGTGTATATTGAGAATACATATAGTATATGATGATTTCTCAGTGACCTGTATAATGATAGTGGAAACGTGTAAATTGTCTGATAGTGTCGTGAATGTGTTATTGCTGCTATGTGATATATATATTGTATGTTTTTGCATGCGTTGGGTGGACCATCGACGATGGTTTCTCATTGAGTTCGCAAACTCACCCAACATTGCAATTATTTTTCAGGGATTGAAGAGTACCCCGTTGGACAAACGGGAGTATGATTACCGCAAGTGGGTCAGAGTCAGATGTCGGGATCAGTTCGCGTCTGCATTAGTGTAGTACTGTCTTATGTGTATTGTATTGTTACAAATTACACAGATTAGTGATTTTGTTCAGTAGGCCTAATTGTTTAGTGTGTGAGTGATTTGTGATTTCTGGAAGTGTCAGAGATGACATTGGGCCCAGTTGGGTCATGCGTCTCTGTATATGAAATGGGTGAGCACTTTTGAGTTCCTTTTCATAATTGAGATTGTGATATATTGAAAATATTTTCATTTTAAATCGGGCTCAAATTATTACTGATTTCCACGCATGTGATTGATTTTGTAAAAAGAGAAATGTTTTTCTGAGTTTTAAATTGCAGTGATTGCTCTAGTACGCCACCCTCGCGCGGCACGGGCTCGGATATCACCATCGATATCGGGTTCGGGTCTGGCGGGAGTGGGGTGCTACAGACCTGGGTGATATCATCAATGATGGTTCACTCATTGAGTTCGTAAAACTCATAAAAATTGCAACGTGGCTTTTCAAGTACAAGACAGGAGACTTAGTTCCTTATACTAGATTGAAGGAACTTTTGGATTAAGTTATGGCTTAAAGGTCAGTCAGCTGACAATATAAGAGTTGTAGCTTATGTTTTGTAGTCTTCCTAGAACTTGTATAAGGTTTTGTAAATATTTGTTAATGGATACAGTGTAAGATTTTCTTCATTAAATACAGTGTGAGCTTTTTGACAATGAATGAAAGGAATGGTTTTAATTTGATGAATTTTAAACTATGTTAGATGATGCCATGATAAGTTGGATTTATGTTCACTCTAACATGTCACTATCATGGGATATGTACTTGAATGTCCTTGGGTGTTTAGGTATATACTCTGTGGTTATGGGGTGTTGCAAATGACATCTAGTGCGTCCTGATCCTTATGAGCTTTCAATGCATAAGCTCGAGTTGAAGCAGAAGGCACAGCTAATCGATTCACAGTTTCTGGGTGGGAACTCGGATTAGGTCTGTTTTGAATATACCTCCTCAACCTCTACCTTGTCCTCTATTCCCAGCATATGCATGAGAAACCTCCCTTGTAGCACCCTAATACCCCCTGGGAGGATACAGGAGTGCCACATTGGATTCACAAACAGAAACAAACGACAGATCGATGCGGTAGCATTCCAAAACACACTAAACATTCATTACATAAATTTTCAAAAACTAAAGCAAACATATATTTCATATCATAAGTTCAAAAACTAGCCTTTATTATGGTTATTAATAAACCTTCATACAAATTCAAATACAAGTCAAAAATTAAAAACTCAAAAATACATTTTTGTCAGAACAAAAACTCAGACTCCTTTGGCCATTGCAGTTGACTTGTCCCAATCCTTAAGTCTTTCTCTTTGAATCTAAACGGGGAAAATCAACCGTGCTAAGCATATAACTTAGTGAGTAATAACTAAACTAAGTCTAACCACAACAGATATTGAATCATGTTATACAAAAGCATCTCAACATATTGAAATTCATAACAACATAAGATTTATTAATGAAAACATTTCGCATGCTAAAGTCAAACATTTCAATTGCAGAACAGATCATACAGAAATATAGAACAGATTTTCAAAATAGGGTGTTAACCCATCAGACCAAAAATATGGTTTGTTTCTTATCAAATCTTATAAGAGATCAAAGTATAAAACGAGTTTGATTGTAAATCCATGAACAGAAGTGGGTAACGGGACTTATACATAAGATATCATAAGTGGCATCACTAAATAGAAAAGACCAAAGTCTCAACACTGAATTGTCTAGAAGAGACTGAAGTCTTGACACCGAAGTGTCCAAAAAAGACCAAAGTCTCAACACCGAAGTGTCCAGAAGTAGCTGCAGACCCTTTTAGGCATGCCTATTTACCCTCGACTAGAACTTGACAATTACAAAACCAAATAAGTTCATTTCATGTGCAAAAATAATTAGTCAATCATATTCACATGCATCAAACAATTTGGTCATTCATTGTCTTGAGTTTAGAACACAATCAGCATAAACACAATGCAATTTAGTACTAAACATAATAAAGTAAAGTGTGAGCATCCTAAAGATTACTAATGACTTTGCTTATAATTTAATGGAGAAATCAATAGCAAACAAAATAGTCAAAGAAAAACCATCAAAAATTTCTTATTGAATTACTGACAAAATTGACCATCTAAATTACTTACAAAAGATCCCTTATGGCTTATTATCTCGAAGTCCCGAAAATATCTAGAATTAGTCGCTCTATAGGTTCCTCTAAAACATTTAGTACAAAAACATATCACTACTTTGCATGATTAAGAATTCATGACAAATTCCAGGTTTCTTATCCTTAATCTTGTCACATTATTAATCATGTGAAACCATACTCAATTTCTCAATCTAGATATATCTAATAATCAACTTTTGGGTCCACTTTGCTTAATTATTTTCATTAGGAAATTAAGGTAATTTTATAACACTTCCTTCTATAAAGTTCTTCTCCTATGTCTTAAGTTTCCAATGATTCCAAGATCATACAATTTGGTTCAGTACACAGAAAGTTATACTCGAAAGATTTCAGAATGTTCTTAAGCTTCAACAGAATTTTTATCTTAACTTCCAGTCAATTCTGAAATTCTCAGAGGCAGAATTTGAATTCAATCGCTTAGACAATTTGTATCCTTATGATTTTGATTTGATTAAAATAAAGAATCAATCCTTTTGGAAATCTACAGATCTAGATATAAGTACAATACCGAAGTATGTTCAGTAAAATCATCCCAATTATCATACTTCAAGATAGTCACAATTTCATCTTAAATTATTCAATCAATCCATTTCAGATGATACTAATTTTTTGTGGAGATGAAGAACAATGTCTTATGAGTCTACTGGTTTAATTCTCATATGAATTGGATATCTGGAGAAGAAGCTATAACAAAAAGATCAAAGTATGTTAGACAACAACCCCCTTCAAAAAGCATGGAAGTCGCGATCGTGCACCTGCACGACCGGTACATTCCAGATAGACTCTACATGATTGTAATTCACCATCCCCCTTAGCAAAGTTGCGATCTTGCAGAAGAACGATCACGACACTCTCCTTCTTCATTGAAAATTTTCTTCTTCCGTCATTCTTAAAATCCTCAATTCTTCATCATAATCCATCCTTAATTCATATTCTGCCTTTTTACTCCAATACAATCTCAAAACAATTTCAAATGCAAGCTTATATGGTATTTACCATCAGAACCGAAACTTACACAAGCTTTCTCTCACTACTGTAAGTTTGTTTTCACGAGCAATGACAATTCGAAACAAACCTTATATCCTATTTTCCACACCCATTGTAACTTATCTTACACTAACAACTCAAAATTCAAACTTCAAAAATTGTATGCACTCTGTTCTTTCTCTCTCTACTGCTACATTTTTTCCATTCAAAATCAATCCTAGATTTAACACAAAATCAGGCCTATACAATTTTTATACTTTTCTACAGTTGTCTACTTCACTAAGTTTCTCTTTAAGCTATATGCAATCGGTATTACAACATCTACACATTCTACTATGTAATAATCACTCATTTGAAACCTCTCTCTACTACATAACTCATCTTTCTCATTACTAACACCAAAATTTGCTTCATACATAACTCATGCATGTATTCATTTCCCACACCTAAAACATCATCAAACTCATTCATAGAATTTTGAAACTTAAAACTTTAGTTAACTGATTCTTCAAACAAATTCTGGTTATGACGGTGAAGAGTAAGGTTTCGGTGGATGAGGGAAGAAAACAAAAAGAATATGCAGAAACAAACACTAGGTAGGTTGAAATGTCTACAAGCAAAGAATAACACTAATGTAAGAATCAAGACCAGTATTTTAGTGATGAGCGTTCAGTGATTTCTGAAGAACACTAACAAATTCTAGAAAACAACAAAGCTCTAATGATTTGCCTTTAAAAACCATGTGCTTATGCATGTTACTAACACCTTGCCATGTATCACCATGCATTTGTACCACTTGTCATGCATATAATGCCATTTATCTATTTTTTTCTAATCTAAAATACTCCAAAATTTCCAAAAAAAATCCTAAAATTTTGAAATAATTCCAATAGTCTCGAAATAAAGATTTCACAATTTAATCGCATTTATAAATCCATTTTCCTAGAAAAATGTCAATGAATGCGTGCACATTATATTTTATTATGTCAAAATTCAAATGTACATATCAGTAAATATTCAATTATGCAAAGCATACAGTGCATTGAAATTCCTCAATTTTTCTAACCCCTAATATGGGTGTTACATCCCTACTGGCTTGCGATGTCTAAGACTGTCTGAGAGGACAACTGGCTATTTGATGCTCAGTATTGCCAAGAAAAAACATACACCCATAGCCCCCTAACTACCTAGTGATGTACAGAGCAATGAGGGCACTTCGGGGCACCCGAACCTCGGGCCCTAGAGGACCCCCTATGAGAAAGAACCGATGACAGAAAGTTTTGTCGCCTTTCCTGAGTCCCAGATCTTGAGTAACTTTTAGTGCAGAGGAAGCCCCTTCCTGACTTCGTTTACCCAAGAGTGACCTCCTCTACCAAAGCCCCTCCACTGACTTCTTTCTCTCCTGACCATTTCCTGCCTCTTTGTTTTTATTGCAGCTTGTACCAACTGATGGTAAGTCACTTACTGCAATAAAGTAAACACCGTCAAATGCTCCTTGATGGAGTCATGCAAACCATCCTCAAACTGGTGACATCGAAATTCCTCAGTAAGCACAGATTCAATGGCATACTTACTAAGTCGATTGAATTCTCGATTATACTTAGCAACTGATAAGTTTCTCTGCTTCAGACTCAGAAATTGCCTCCATTTATCCTTTCTGTAAGCCTCTTTAATATATTTTTCTTTGAATTCATGGGTAAAAAATCCCAAGTCAAAGGTAGGCATCGATAGTTAAGGACTCCTTATAATGATCTTTCACCATTCATAGGTTGTTCCCTGAAGAAGAGAGACAACATAGTGCACCATCTGCTCTAATAGGCAGCTGATTTTATCCAATACCCTTTTCACCTTCTTAATCCAGAATATAACTCTCTCTGATTCCTTTAAGGATGTCCAATAAATTACTCAGCTCCATACTTCCTCATATGATCAATCGGAGGCTTAGGTGTTGTCACCCGATGCAATTGTGTCATCATATCCTATGACAGCTTCACTAAAGCATCTCCCTGAGTTGGAGGAGGAGGTGGCATCTTAGCTTCTTCTCGATTAACCCTAGAGGACCAAATATTGATGGATGTATTTTCTCAAATGATTGCTCTCAGCAACCTCATTAACATCTTTGTGTGATCTTTCCATTATTAATTCTATAGATGAAACTGGGGACACCGCATTAGGCCAAAACATAACTGTTACACTTAAATAGAAGCAGTAGTTAAGTGCTGGTTAAACTAGAATAAACTAAACCATGCTTTGATACCAAAAAGGGTGTGACGACCTAATCCCTCATAGGAGGATGTGGGAGTGCCAGACTAGACTAATAAATAAAAACAAACAGTATAGTACATAAACATTTTAAAACATATAAAAATTTCATTACATGCATTTCTAGAAACTAAAGCAAACATACATTATGTTACATGAACTTCATAAAAATTTGTTCCAAAAATGTGAAACCAACCTAAAATAATGGTTATTACAGACTTTACAAACAAAATCAAAATGATACACATCATAAACAAGCCAAAAATCAAGACTCAAAAGTACATCTTGATCGAAACACAACTCAAACTCTGCTAGCCATTACGATTGACTCATCCTAGTCCTTATAATCCTCGCTCTGAACCTACACAAGGAAAATCCACCATGCTAAGCATACAACTTAGTGAGTAACAACTAGTCTATGTTTAACCACAATAGATACAGAATCATGTGATAGGATAATCATCTCAATATAATGAATTACAGAAACATAGTATGATTTATTAAAGAAAACACTTTGCATGCTAAATTCAATCACTTCAATGGCAGAATAAAATATATAGAATACATAATTAATTTTCAGAATAGGGTGTTAACTCATCATATCAATTATGATTTGTTTTGTATCAAAACTTATCAAAGATTAAAATATAAAATCATATGACTGTTAATCCGTTTACAGAAGCAGGTAATGGGACTTATATAGGAGAGACCCAAGTCTCGACACTTAAGTGTCCAAAAGAGACCAAAGTCTTGACATCGAAGTTTCAAAGGATGACCAAAGTCTCGACACCAAAATGTTTAGGAGAGACCGAAGTCTCAAGACTAAAGTGTCTAGGAGAGACAAAAGTCTCTGCACCAAAGTGCCACAGGAGCAGCTGTAAACGTATCTAGGCTTGCCTACTTACCCACAACTAGGACTTAACAGATTCAAAAACATAAATGTCTAAAATTACTTACATATATCATTCATTGGTTTCATGCCAAATATTCAAACATATCAATCTGACAGCTTTGCAAATCATTCAATGGATCCAAATCAAGAGCAAACAAAATAGTCAAAATGAAAGTATAAAAAATTACTTACTGAATTACTTAATGAACTACTTACAAAATTGACCATGTAAATTACTTACTAAGGCTCCTTTTTTTCTTATTGCTTCAAAGTCCCGGCAATATCTAGAAGTGGTCGCTCTATGTGTTCCTCTATAAGATTTAACAAAAGCACATATCACTATTGTGCATGATTTGAAACCATTTATGCACATTCATGTATACCGAATATGTATGATGCATGTTCATGAAAAATTTTGGGTTTCTTATCCTTAATCTTGAAACATTATCAATCAGGTGAAACCATACTCAATTTCTCAATCCAAATTTATCTCGCAACCAATTTTCAGGTCCACTTAGCTTAATTATTCTCATCGGGAAGGTGAGTTAGTTTGATAATACTTCCTTCTAGAAAGTTGTTCTCCTATGTCTTAAGTTTCTAATGAAACCAAGATCATTCCATTTAGCTCAGTATACTAAAAGTTATTCTCAAAAGATTTCAGACTATTCTTAAGCTTCAACATAATTCTTATCTGAAATTCAAATCAGATTCTGCAATTTTTAGAGGCAGAATTAAAATCCATTATCTTTCTACAATCTGTATTATTATGATTCTAGTCTAAGCCAAATCAATAATCATCTCATTCTAAGATCTACAGATCAAGATATAGTCCAATTACCGAAGTATGTTTATTGAAAATCATCTCAGTTATCATACTTCAACATAGTCACATTTCTATATTAAATTCGTCAACAATCCACTTCAGTGATTATAATTTTTGGTGGGGATGAAAATCAATGTCTTATGAGTCCATTGGTTTAAGAGTCAAGTCATTTAGATATCAAGTGAAAAAGTTATAATAAAAAGATCAAAATATGTTTAGGAAATAACCTCCTTCGAATAAATAGGGAAGTTGCAAACGTGCATGTGCACGACTACAATACTCTGGGTGGACTTACGAATCGCGTTCTTCAACCACGATCACGACATCCTTCTTCTTCACCGCCATTTTTTCTTCTTCTTTGATTCATTTTCCAGATTTTCTTTCAGTTTTACTCATTATAATCAATTAATTAATGGACTAACCATCTTCCCCACTTCCATTTTAGCTCCACAACACACAAAAAGTCCAAATTTCCATATTCAATAAAAGCATTGAAAATCCGATTCTTGTTCATAAAAATTACCAACTTTTTTGCTCTTTCTTTCTTCCATCTTCATCAATTCCTACTCTTGATTTAAATCATTTCTAACTTATTTTCACAATATATCCACTCCATTCTAACTCACCTTACTCCAAAGAAACTCAAATCAAGATTTAATATACACCTTAGGAATTCGAACTACATGGTCATTTTCTATCACTATTGTGTGTTTTCATTCTTACTACTGTACTTTATTTTCAGACCACAACCAATGTAGAATCTATAGCCTTACGGTTCTTTACCACAATTTTTTGTATTTAACTAAATCATAATGAACTTCCATTCCCACAATCTCAAATAC
This sequence comes from Erythroxylum panamense, assembly GCA_027123425.1. Classification (NCBI taxonomy): domain Eukaryota; kingdom Viridiplantae; phylum Streptophyta; class Magnoliopsida; order Malpighiales; family Erythroxylaceae; genus Erythroxylum; species Erythroxylum panamense. The sequence continues at coordinate 9,944,788 of JAOTIZ010000002.1, read as the reverse complement.
ATAATCTACACATTCTCGATGTCATACCAAGTTTATATAAAACATCTTGGCATTACTGAAATTATACTACTTAAACTCCTCATGCATGTGCTCCTTTCCAGTACTACAATAACATCATATTCATTTATAAACTATCCAGAAAGCTATAACACAACTTACTTGCTTCTTTATTCAAATCCTAGCAGTGACAGCAAAGAACAGGGTTTCGGTGTAGAATACAGAATAAAGCAAAATTGAAGACCAACAAAGCTATAGGATTTTTCCTTTCAAAACCACATGTTTATGTGTTTCCTTAATCCATTGACATATGGCTCCATTACATGTGAGCCATTTGTCACCCACTTGTAAGTGTTGCCTGTCATAATGCCATATGCCTATTTTTCCTAATATCCCAAAAATTTCTAAAAAAATTTATAAAATTCCACAAATTCTAAAATATTACTAATAATCTCCAAATAATTTTTTTTACCACCAATAATCCACAATTCACGATATAATCTCATTTATAAATCCATTTTACCCAAAAAAATGTCAATACATGCATGCATATTTATTTGTATGTATAAAAAATACATATGCATATTTTAGTGAATACTCAATATGCGGACCATATAATGCACTATAATTCCTCAATATTCTAACCCCTAACATGGGGTGTTACATATGGAGTGCTCAAAGATGGTTTGAACATTTCACAGACTTTGTCTTCGGCTTTCATGGCGACTATTTCAAGGTAGAGTGCATCAGTTTGAGCGACCATCTCTTCCTATGTGAGTTATGGCTTAGGTTGATTAGATTTAGACATGGCTTATGGGAGATGTACTGAGCTCTGATACCGCAATGATGGCATATGTGGTGTGAAACAATGCAAATAGGTTTGGTGAATCAAGTTCTACCTATGGAAGGACATTTTAGGAAGATAGGTTTAGAATTTGAGGTTATGGTCTGAGTGAAAGTTATAGGTGTTGGATCAGCAAAAAGAAAGCATGCCATATTTGGAGAACCAGTAGATTTCAAAACTTTTTAGAAATCTTAATTTCAGTGGAAGCAATATATCCAATTCATCATGCCAATCTATACATGATATGGTATAAGGATAATATTAAACATAAACAAGATAGTGATATTACCAATCCTTCGCTACAGCTTTAATTCCTCGATGCGGTATCCTCTCCTTCTTCTTGTATCTAAAGCCTTTGTTTTTGAATCCTTTTCTTCTTCAATCTATCCTCTCCTTTTTGTTGTATCCTCAACCAATTTGATTTACCTCTTGTTCTTCCAGGACGACTTGATTAACAAAATCCTTTAGTGGGAAAGGAGAAGAAATGTTTAGAGGAGATTTTTTTAGAAGAAATGAACCAGAAATAAGACTCTTCTCTTGAAAATTTTGACTCACTCATGCATGAAAGGAGAGAGAGAGAGTCAAACCATGCAAGAACACTTTCTTACACACTCAATTTCAGTTACACATGGAATGGAAGAAGAGAATAGCATCCAATGTATCACTTCTTACTTTAATCAATCATCAAGTAGCCAATAAATGAGACTCTTCTCATTTATCTTTAAGATGGCTATATGAAAAGACTATTAACCTAAATATGACT
>JAOTIZ010000002.1:9928338-9938864 GCA_027123425.1 Erythroxylum panamense | reverse complement strand
TCAAATTATACCATAAATCATACTAGCAACTTAATTCATACTTAATAATATCAAGAAAACAGGTTTGGGGTCCAACATTTAATTTAGTCAATCACAAATTTGTACTCTCATGCTTCTTTGATTTTATCATATTCTCATATTTTCATGTTTTTTCTTATTTTCATTCAATTCAAAATGTCATAACCTTTTTCAAGGTATAACATGGTCATAATCACAATGCATTTTTTTCACATTCACAACAATTCAAACTAAATCAATTAAGCATGTACACACATACAAGCAAATTCTTTAAATCATTTAAAAGAAATATATGCACATTTATGAAGTAATTGAAATCATTTTTATTCTCTTGATTTAGAAAAACTTTATTGGCTCATTATTCAATTATAAACATGAAACCCACCTTATTTCGTTTGAAAATCCAAACTCAAATGTTCCCTTCCTCTTGCTCTTGGATAGGGTTTCTTTTGATTTCCTAAAACAAACCAATCTCCCATTAAATTCCAATTCAATAAAATCCCTAAAACTTCAAAATCACAACAAATGAAATTAACACAATTCAAGCTCAAATCTAACCTACCCATAATCCATCTAGGTTAGAAAACCCAATACCTAGTTTAAAAACCAAAAATAATCAATGGGTTCTCTTAAATCATCTTCCAACAGAAAACCCCTTTCTCTCTCTACTCGTTCATTCTCAACACGATTCATTTCTTTAGTAAAGTAAGAAGAAAAGATGATTACTTACCTTAAGAAGCTTGATTTCTTCTTTTTCCGACGATTTTCCTCCTTCTTCCCTAGCTTCTTCGATTTTTCTTCTCTTCTTTTCTTTCTCTCATGTTTTCTCTTCTCTTCTCTTCTCACACTTATGACATTCTCTCTTCTTCTTCAATTTTTAGGGCAACATTTTAGTTGTCTTTCCCATTTTGCCCCTCACTTAACTAGTGATTCCATATTTACCCTTCTTTCGTCTTTATAACTCACATCTTATACTTCTAACTCCTTAACTAATGATCATAGGAAAATTGAAGGAATTTGATAACACTTCCTTATAGAAAAAATTTCCCCATTGTCTTAACTTTCTAATGACGACAAAATCATTCAATTTGGTTCGGTAATATGAAATATATACCCGAAAAATTTCCAAATTGTTTTTATATTGAAAATTCTATGCTCGACTTTCATCCAAAAAGTGATATTCTAGAGACTGAATTAAAACAATATTTCATTAGAACATTTGTAGCCCTATATCCCTAGTTTACTCTAAATAAAAAATCATCTAATTTTGATAACTAGAGAAAAAGTTATGGCTAAAACACTGAAGTATACTCAATGAACATGTTTCAACTACATTTTTCAACTTTTTGACTTCCAACATTTCATATATAACCTATCTTGAACCTAAACCATTTCTTACCTATAATTTACACATGAATAATCACCAATAATTTCTCATTTAATAGTTCTAACTTCCAAGAAAAGTTTGGGATCCAACATCTCTGCCCCCTAAAAGAATTTTGTCCTCGAAATTCTTAGCTGAGTGATCAAAAAAATGGCGGAAATGATGTCTTATGCTTTCCTCAATCTCCCAAGTAACTTCTTCATTTGCCTAGTTTCTTCCAAATGACCATAGTCAATAGACTCACTCAGTCTTTCAATCACTTATTTAATCATTCACTTTCTTAACTAATTCCTCAATATATATATACCTCAAATTACTAACAATTTTAAACATTTTGCGTCGATAACACCAATATCAAATCATATCAATATTTCTTAGTGTATTCACATATTTATGATTCTGAGACATCTTTGTTAGTAATACTAACTCATGAGTCAATGGTTCGGTTCTTAATAACTTTATATAGACCAATGCAATTCAAGCTTAGTTGCTTCTTTATCCCAACCTGAGCCCATCTTGCATTCAATCCAAGCACACCTTGGGAACGTGATACTCTTAGAAATATTTCATCCTTCGTTTCATAATTCACCTCTCTACAGTGTCAGTACACTTAACTCTTATGTCTATCTCACTGTATTCTATATCTGTGGCGTTGATCCAGCAAATTCATTCATTTTTCTTGAATCATTTAATTTCTAATACTGGTCAATTTCATTTATCAACAACCTCTCTAATCGATTTCGAACTTCAATCATTTTTTTGGGCCTTAATCATTTTAAATGTAAGGGCAGATGACTCTTTTTCTCATATAATGGCTCATACAATATTCTAACGACATCACCGCGATAATAATTGTTATGCTTAAGGTCAATCAGAGTTGTACATTGACCTTATATTCCTATAAACACCAAAAATATAAGTTTTAAGCATATTTCTAACAGTCAAAACTGTAGGCATCTCATAAGTGTGGTCATTGCTTCTACCTTCTTAGCCATCAGATATGGAGATCTGAATTGAGTGATTTTAGTGTCTATGGATTCCTAATGCATAGAGAAATTTCTCTATCAAGGAGAGGTTGCCTAGGTTATCCTATGTGAACTAGTTTATCGATCGGGAGTAGTAGACCCGAAAGTATGGTTTTAGAAAAATTACAATAAGCATAAATTGCGAGTTTAAGAATTTTAGTGCGGCTAAACCCTAGGCATACTTGAGTTGTGATCTTGGAATGGTTTTTGAGATAAAATTTATAGATTGATACCGGGATAGTCATGAACATGCATCGTACATATATATGCATCAATGATTATAATTGTGCAAAATTATTAATGTGTGTGCAACGCATTGCATAAATGGGTTGTGCAGGCTAAGAGTTCGCAGTCAAGCATATCCAGAATTTGGAAGCAATGCTAATCTGGAGCGTACTGTGAGTAGACCGAGATGGTCTTATTTCACCCTTTGTTATATTTTATTTTATTTTGTATAAATTAATTCCTGAATGTGGATTGATTTTATTGGGTTCCGAACAGGAGGTCCGATGATTGTGATACTGAGCTGTGTGATAGAAGTGCTACTTGTATGTGAATTTGAGAACTACTTGCTTATGATATGATAAATTGTGACCCATGCGTTGATTGTGAGATAATAATGTCACATGAGCATCTCATATGCATTTGATTAAATTTACTTGATTGAGTGAAAGGAGAAATGCCTTATGTTTATGTGAAAAATAAAGGTGTTGCTTATGTCATCATATGATATTTTGAGTAATGTGAAATTATGAAATCAGTTTGATGTGATTGATACGTGTCGGACTACGGTCCGATAATATGTGAAAGTGAGTGGTAGTGACTAATGCATCATATGGCATAAGAGCATGAAATATAATGGCTGTTGTGACCAGAGTCGTCACCTTCAGAGCTTTAAGCTCAACGAGTAAAAATGAGCTTCGAGCTCATAAGTAATTCAGAGCCTCAGGCTCAACGTTTAATGAGCCATGTATCCACCAACGGATAAGGGACAGTTATTAATGAGTCCTATAAGGGACAGTTTAGGCACTCGGTCATAGCAAAATAATAAATAAAAAGTGAGTCTCATATGCATGTACCGAATATGAAAAATGTGGATGTGAAATTCTGTAAATGTGTGAATGTGAAATATTGTGAATGTGCACTATGAAATAAAGTGAGATGTATGGCTATTATGTTATGTGACTAGGTGAATCATCGATGATGGTCACTCACTGAGTTCGTAAAACTCACCCAAAATTTGCAATTATTTTTTAGGACCCAGAAGAATACCCCGTTAGGCAACGGGCATATAGCATCTGCATGTGAGTGAAAGAAGAGGTCGGGATCAATTCGCGTCTGCATTAATGTCTGATAAAAGTGTATTTTTGAATTTTTGTACAAATGATTAGGTTAATTTGTAAAGTCAACGGACTGAATTAATTTGTATTTATGAAAAGGGCCCCCGTGGTCATTGTATTTACCGGTGATTTATGTATTGTAATGATTTCCTGCATAGTGTATGATGTGTTTTCAAAAAAAAATTTATATTGAGTTTGGACTGAGTGATGTAACACGCCACTCTCGCAAGACACGAACTCAGATATCACCATCGATGTCGGGTTCGGGTCATGCAGGAGTGGGGTGTTACAATGTTAGTACTTTGTACGGATTGCTTATGACTTTTATATATGAAACGTGCATAATGATGTTTGCAGTCACTTCTTGTTAATAATGACATATATATGTTGATGTGTATAAGTAGTTTGACGAAATGACAGGTACAAAAGGAGACAAATGTGTTGTCTCGGTTGTTGTATTGCATGCATGTTGTTTTAATTATTATTGTTGCATTTGAACATCTTCAGGACCTAATCATATGTAGTATATATATCCTATCGATATGATATTACATATGATTTGTTTGACTGCTTTAAATTATAGAGATTTGTATGTTGGTTTAATTATATTGTCCAAGTGAGAGAACGTTAGAAATATGTGGACTAAACCATTAATCGAATTACCTAATGTATGTTTAATAATTATAATGGAATGTTTAACAATTTACTAATTGCATTTAAGACATATGGTGGTACCCTAATAACTATATGTTGGCCCTTTAAATTATAATTCGTAATATCCTCAAAATGACACAATTATCCTTTTCTACCCCTTATGGTAGAACATGTTATAAAGAAAAACATATGGTGAGATTGTGGGCATATAGAGTGTGGATGTGAAAACAGAAAATTGGGTCTTCTACTATAAGCTCCCTCTCTTGCATAAGGTTTGTTGATATTGATAGGTTGTGGTGTCCAAAATGGAGAGAATGCATCAAGATTCCATGCCAAGCATTGGAGGTATGTCAATCTTATTATGTAGTTAATGCTCTAAATAAAATATAGATATTATTTTTGTGATTGTTGATGATTGCATTTGTGAATAACATGAATGAGATGTAATATGAAACCCTCCTCTTTTATTTCATCCCATTCCATTATATTGTAAACCCTCATCTCAAATAATGGAATAGTATTACGTTTTATTCCATTACATTCCATTAATAAACCTCCATTACATTCCATTAATAAACCCCCCAACTAAATATAACTTTAGAGTCCATGAAAACACTCAAGAGAGAAAAATGTACTTGATTTGTTTTTGCTACAGCGTTTGACCTGAAAATCGGCTGATATAGTACATGTGAAACAACAAATTTAAAAGAACAAATTTGAGATGGATCCTTTTGTCGGGGGAGAGGGACAACGTCTTGGAAAGAGCTACAACTTGAACCTATTAAGGCTATTGCAATTGCATGCGTTTAAGGATTCAACAGAACAATGCTTGTAAGTGGAAAAAGAACTTGATCAGGCAAATTCACAAAGCCCTTATTGTCCCTTTGCTACCTACTGCTCATCAAGATTCATTCACTTTTTTTTTCATTTTATTGGTTTTATCAAACAAGCATTTTTGTATATTAGACAATCCCTTTGTACGTTATGGTTTTATTATTTCTTTTCTTTTTTCCTATTTATGTCTCAAGGTGCTAAATGAAATCATAATCGGTCCTATAAGTTGGAAAAATTGATAGGATTAGCCTAAATAATTTGAAAGGCATAATTTGACATTGTTTAACTTTGTATTGCTCTCCATCGATGTAACATCTAAAAGGACTAAGTTTTTCTCTTCTTGTTGACTAAACCCCCTTAAATAATAACTTGGAAATGAGTAGTAGAATTTTTGTTTATAAGCATTACAGATCTCTAGTTATGTTGAGGATTCTCGTGAAATAAAACTATTAAAACACGGATTGAACAAGCCGCACAAGACTAAACATTCTTTCTTCATCGTATTTAATAAGGGATGTGTTATATAGATAAAATATGGCAAGTTTCACTGCCCAGAAGAACTGGGAATTAATAACTAACAATTGTACAACATTCATGAAGCATGCTACTATAGAAGATGGTCGTGATTGTTGATTGTAAATGTAATCCTATCATTAACTTCAGAGCAGAAAAATGGAAAAAGCAACGAAAAATTATGATGAGAAGTAAATTGTAAAGGAAGGCTCTTTTTCTGGTGAGTTAGGTTCTGGAATCTACTACTGCCATTCATTTCTACTTAAGGTAGGATACGACGTACATACCTCTACTAACTCACACTATCTACAGTTAGCCTAGATATTGATTTGTAAACCAATATCTTGGAGAACCAACCTTAAGTAGATAGATATTTCTACTTAAGGTTGATTCGCCAAGGCCATCCGATAACTCCCAAGAAATTTCTTAGAAACTTCAAGAAAGGCTTAACTTCTATGAAATTGTGTATGCGTCAACATTATCTTCAATTATTGGGATGCTGCCTGGACAAAAAACCCCTTAATCCAATTCTAGTTTTTGAATTTACTAACAAAAACAAAAAATTGGAATTCTTCCTTTTTCATTTAATCCTAATTAACTGAATTTTTTTGGATTATTGTGATATTGTTTACGACTTTAGAGTCATCAATTTAAGGTTCTTAGTTACCTAAAAGCATTGGCTTGGATCCCAATTTTTTACTTCAAATTTATGCTAGAATTGAATTGTGTAATTCCATTTTTAATATTAAAAATAATTAATATAGATATTATAATTGTTAAAATATTAATGAGAAGTTTGTATACACGATGCTTATTAGATTTTTAAAATAAAAGAAAATTAATCTTTTGTCTTTTATTTATTCGGATTTAGAAATTAAGATATTTATTTATTTATGTTTTAGTTCGAAATTTCAATATTCTTAAAAAATTCATTAGAAAAATGTAGTCATACAAAAGAGGATTTTCAGAAATTGTTAGATAAATTATTAGCGAAAGCTCCTATGATCTAGACATGGTAAACAAATTTGGAAAGCAACCTTTTGTCGTTTATTTATCTAGCTTGCAAAGCAAAATTTTCGAGTACCTAGACAGGATGGACAAAGACACACCACTACAATTCAATTGGTCATACCTAATGCCAATTTAACACGACATAAAGGGCTAGTATAGTAATAAATATGGAATGTGTCCTGAAGTTTCATATCCAGTCTCCAGTAATTGCTTTAGAGTACACAATGGAAAAGTAGATTGAGATCTCCACCTTTTTTCTTCTAAGCTGCATTTGCATTCTAGAGATATATCTTTGTCAACTCACTACAACAAAACGACATACGGTAACAGGTGATAAGTGCTATTAAATATAAATGGTAACACTAATGAGTATGCTATAAAAACCTATGTTACTAAAGATATGATTCTTTAGTAATAGTTTTGACATGTTATTGTCGAGTTTAATATGACATTTATTGATAGATATAAATGCGTTTATATTACATTTTATAAATTCTATAAATTAGTTATTTGTAACATTTTTAAAATGTTATATATTAAAATTTTTAATATCCTTCTTTTAGTAAAATATGGTTAATTTCATTAATTATCAAAGGATAGAACATCCAAAATACTACTAGCTGGTACTATCCAAACCACCGAATCTGTAATGAAATGAGAAGCTCGAGCTAGAGAGTGAGCAACACCATTCGTAGATCGTCTAATGAAGTTCATAATCACATTCGACTCAACCAAAAGAGACTTACAATCAGAAACAAGAATTCCAAATGAAGATAAATCAGTATAGTTGGGATTAGTAATAGCCCGAACGCAAATTTGAGCATCTGACTACACAATGATATTAGACCAACCCTCATCCTTGATCCAACTAAGCGCTTCCCTTATCGCGAAAAGCTCTGCCGTTTTTGCATCCATACATACTGGGAGTCGCTTTTGCATGGCGTGAATAAAAGAACCCCTATCATCACGTATTATCATGCCGAAACCCACAGCAGTATAACCAAAAAGAGAGGCATCTACATTGAGTTTCAACATTCCTAGGCTTGGTTTAATCCACAAATGAGGAACTTGAGTCAGATTCTGATCTGACCTCATTACCTTTGCTACTAGCCAATCATTCAGAAAACCACGAGCTCTATGCACAATTTGAGCAGGAGTTCTTCTTCTCTTGTGCCAAACTAAGTCATTACGAGCCTCCCGTAAAGACCTCACCACCATCATACTGAGACAAACCATATCAGTATCACTAATATGCAAAACTTGCATAATCCATGAGAAATTTTCAGAGAGTTGCACAAAATTCCAAAGACCTGCAACAAGCCAACAATTTCTCACTACCTCACAATCAACAAGACAATGAAAGATAGTCTCCTCATATAAGTGACAAAAGGAACAGCTGCTATCAATAAGAATATGTCGCGACTGGAGAAGCACCCGAACTAGAAGGGCGTGACTAATTACTCTCCATAATAAATTCTGAACTTTTGGCGGTACTTGCAGGCTCCATAAACGCTGCCATGTTGCCCTATGCTAAAAAGGTTCGGATGGTAAAGTAGTTAACATTCTGTAGGCACTCTTTACACTATACTTTCCTTTAGAATCATTTGCCCAAAACCACGAATCCTCAAAGATCCGAGCTGATAAAGGAATAATCGGAATTGCTTCACTCTCCTCCATTGAAAAGATTGTATTAATCTTGGTTGTATTCCAATGACCTTGCAAGATCAAGTCTGAAACCAAAAGAACATCCGTTACAGCTGGTCGAATAGAGGATATTCTTTTGTTAGGCAAACTAGGCACCCATAGATCCGACCACACTAACACAGAACGTCCAGTGCCAATTCTAATGGCTGCTCCATTCTGAATCAATTGTTGAAACTCCCATAGGCTCCGCCAAAGATAACTCAGGTTGTTACCCAAATGAGCTTCCAAAAAAGAGGTTGTGGCTGCTAACATATTTGGCTTAGTGAAGAGATTCCATGCTTGTCTTCCTATCATTGCCAAGTTATACTCATGGAGTTTTCTGAAGCCTAGCCCTCCATATGCTCGCGGTCTAGCCATTCTTTGCCAAGAGACCCAATGGATTCCACGATTATGATTCCTACCCTTACCCTACCAGATTGACACCATAACCTATTGGAGCTCAATACAAAGTGTTTTGGGAATTAAAAATAAGCTCATCATATAGCTTGGTAGAGATTGCAACACCGATTTCAACAGAACTGATTTTCCAGCGCGAGAAAGAAATCTTTTTTTCCAAGAATGAAGTTTTTGCCACATACGATCTTTAAGGAATTGGAAGATTTGTCTCTTGTTTATACCAACTCACGTTGGTAGACCTAAATAGGTTCCCAAGTCATCACTTTCAGACACATCAAGAAGAGAACATACACGTTGTCGGTTATGAGAAGAGACATTCTTAGAAAAACAAACAGACAACTTAGAGAAGTTAATCAATTGGCCTTAAGCAATCGCATACAAGTCCACCAAATTCTTGATCACCACCGCCTCTTCTCCGATAACCCTAAAAACCAACAAACTATCATCTGCAAAAAATAAATGCAAGATACTAGGAGCACCCCGACATATCGAATTTCCATGCAACACATACCTCAAAATCGCATCTGAAAGAAGCCTTGACAAACCTTCAGCACATAAGATGAAAATATACGGGGAAAGAGGATCCCCTTGTCTTATCCCACGTGAAGTTAGGATAAGACCCAACAATTTCCCATTATGTAGAACCGAGTACTGAACTATAGTTAAACATTCCATTACTAGCTTAATCCAAACCTGTGAAAAGCCAAATTGAGCAAGAACTGCAGAAATATAACTCCACTCCATGCGGTCATACGCTTTGCTAATATCCATTTTTAATGTAACATACCCCTCATTACCTCGCCTCTTACTCTGGAAACAATGCATTAGCTCGAACGCAATAATATTATTATCTTGAATTTGTCTACCGGAAACAAATGCACTCTGGGATGGAGAAACAATGTCAGGCAGGATAAGCTTCAAACGATTAGCAATAACCTTACTAACAACCTTATACAAAACGTTGTAAAGCGCTATCGGGCAGAGATCCCCCATAGTTTCAGGCTTTGATTTTTTAGGAATAAGAACAAGTATTGTTTCGTTCAACTTTGGTGGTATTGTCCCCCTATTCAAAGTATCAATACATGCCTCCGTAATTACTGGACCTACTATATCCCAATGGGTTTGGTAAAAACCCGGATTGAAACCATCACAGCCAGGGGATTTATCTGCATGCATACTAAAGACTGTTGTCTTTACCTCATCTGAGGTATATGGAGCATTCAACACGTCATTCAATTTAGTAGTAATACATGCAGGTATTAAGTTAACCACATTTTCAAGGTCACCAGGACTAGTAGTAAACATCTTAGTAAAGTAAGAAGAGATTAGTGATTCCAAATCTGTCTCATTATCAATCCACAGACCCAAAGCATCCTTGAGATGACAAAAAGAATTTTTCTTTTGACGATGTGTTGCCATGGTATGGAAAAACTGTTAGTGTGATAAGTCGACTTGTACATTGTGTAAGTCGACTTACACATGTTTGGTACCGATATGTCGACTTGTACTTTGGGTAAGTCGACTTATGCAAGGACGGTACTGTTCAATTGTGCCCTAAAGCCAATCCCCCTTAGCGCGTTTTATTCAAAGTCGTGTGCAGACTTTATGAATAAATAAAGAAAGGCATATTTCATTAATTTGATGTTC
>JAOTIZ010000002.1:9906837-9918034 GCA_027123425.1 Erythroxylum panamense | reverse complement strand
AGTTGAGAGCTCTGAATGTACAGATGGATTTGGATCAGGATGGGGCTTTGGTAGCTACTCTGAGGCTTAGGCCGATGCTACATGACAGGATCAGGCGAGTTCAGGACAAGGATCCTGCTATGGTGAGACTGATTGAGCGAGTGAGATCTGATCGGGATTCTGATTTTGAGTTGAGAGATGGGACATTATGGTTGGGTCAGAGATTGTGTGTGCCCGATGTGGATGATTTGAGTCGTGAGATTCTGGAGGAGGCGCATATGGTCGCCTATGCTATGCATCCTGGTTCTACCAAGATGTATAACACTCTTAAGCTGCATTTCTGGTGGCCTGGCATAAAGAGGCAAGTGGCAGAGTATGTTTCCAGATGTTTGACGTGCCAGCAGGTTAAGGCTGAGCACCAGGCTCCAGTGGGGAAACTTCATTCGTTGCCTATTCCTGAGTGGAAATGGGAAAAAATTACTATGGATTTCATTATGGGATTGCCTAGGACTCTGAGGCAACATGATGCTATCTGGGTCATAGTGGACCGGTTAACTAAATCGGACCATTTTTTGCCAGTGAGGGAGAACAATACACTTGATCTATTGGCCCAGAAGTATGTGACTGAGATAGTGGGACTACATGGGGTTCCAATGTCTATAGTCTCAGACAGGGATCCCAGATTTACTTCGAGGTTCTGGAAGAGTCTGCAATCTGCTATGGGTACCAGGTTAAATTTCAGTACAGTATTTCATCCTCAGACAGATGGGCAGAGTGAGAGGACGATTAAGAATGTTGAGGATATGCTTCGGGCGTGTGTATTGGAGTTTAACATCACATCAGCATTGATATGACATTTAACTGAAGGGGAGTTAATGTTGTTAAAATTTTCAATCATTTAAAGTCTATTGTGAATGTTTTGAAAACTTTAGGGTTCAATTTCAAAACTTTGAAACAGTAAAGTCTGTTTGGTATTCTGTTGTAAACGTTAAGGTTCAAAATGTCCTTTTAACCTGCAGCTTTATGTATGATCTTATATTAGTATATGTACTTCACATTCCCAGTCTAACATATATAACAAAAACACGGTTTACCAAATAGGCATGCACTAAATTATGTTAAACAAAACCTTAAACGAACACATTTTCATGCATGGTTGTGTAACAATCTATTTATTTAACATTTTATCATCAAAATTTCAAACACAATCATGTTTGATCATATGAATGTGTATTTATTTGTGCTAAAAAAAATTAATGGACATAGTTTGTTATAAGGTTAAGCACACGAGAGTGTATCTAACCATATTAGACAAAACCTTTAATTGATATAGTTTTTGTGCATAAGTGTATCAATATGTGTCCATGATATTGATGCTTGGTATTATTTCTACTTAGTCATGATATTCCTATTTTTGACTAAAGTTGTTACTTGTTTTAAATGTATGCTGGTAACTTTGTTTATAGCGGTAGCCTTGAATGAATTAAGTACACATATAGTTTTTAATGAGGCATGATATTATATTCACTCACTCTTTTTCTCCCATCCTAATAATTTCTACTTATCCATAATGAATGATGGTATTTTTATACATAAATATGGTATTTGATATCTATAGTAGAAGTATAGTATGAATTGAGGTAGAGTATAGTTTGTATTCAGAGATGATATTCCTATTTTTCACTAAAGTTTACTTATTTAAAATGTGCAGTAGTGGCTTTTATTTGGAGTTATGGTATTAAATGTGCTGAGCATTGATATAGTTTGTATTGATACATAATATTCTTTCTATTCAGTCAATATAATCCTATTTAAAAGTGCATATCTTCCTTATTTGTAATGACTGATAGTATTTTTTTATACATAAACATGTTAATGAATAGTTGGAGTACTATGATAGTTTATGTTGAGGTAAGGTATAATTTATATTCAAAGATGGTATTCTCATTTTTCACTGAACTTGTTATTTAATTAAAATACATGGTGGTAACTTATGTTCATAGCAATAGTATTGAATGTACTAAGTGTTGATATAATTTGTATTGTGGCCTGATATTCTTTCCATTTAATTAATATATTCCTATTTTAAAGTGTATGTCTTGTTATTTGTAATTAATGATGTTTTCTTTTACATAAACGTGGCATTAGATAAATTTATACTATTATATTTTGTATTAAGGTGGGGCATGTATTCAGAGGTGTTATTCCGATTATGAAGTGTGCATGGTATTTTTTTTAATGACTCATGGTATTTTTCTGTATATAAAGTTGGTATCACATATATTGAGCAATGCTATGATTTTTATTAAGTCGTATAACTATTTGTACTTAATCATGGTATTTCGTTATAAAGTTGAAGTTGTTACTTATTTGAAATAAATAGATAATGGTATTTTTCTAAATATACGTGATCTGCAATTCAATGAGACATGGTTCTATTTCTGTAAATTTTTGGTAGAATACTCACTTACCAAAATATAGTGCAAACCAAATGTAAAGAAGCAAAAAAAAATGATTCAATGTGCCAATAGGGACAATATTCTTCCATATTCTTCTTTTGAAACTCTGCTTCACTCTCCTTTGTGAAAATAATAAAATAGATGGCATGGAAATAATTTGTAGATATTTCATTGATGTTCTTACTTGTTAGATAATAAGTAAAGAAAATTAATTATTTTGTAAAAAGTAAACAAAATAAATTGTTCCAAATTTAAGTTGTAGAAAAAAGTGGTTATGCTAACCTTCAAACTTTAATAATTATATGAATGTCACCTTCAAACTTTAATAATATCAGGAACGTCTTCTCTGGAGATAAAGGGAAGAATAGAAAAAAAAATTAAGACAAAGAAGATGGAGGAAACAATAAAATAAAAAATCAAAATATATAAGAAAAAGGAAACAATTTCTTATTTTTTTAAAGGAAAAAATCCCTAATTGGTCCTCCAACTTAGGTGCAAGGTGCACAAAAGTTTCTGTCACGATCGAGACGGGTGCGTGACTGGCACGTAGGACTCGAGGTTTGAAACCCCATATCCCACGTAAGTCTACCACTAGTGATAAAATAAATTTAAACCCTAAGAACGTAGTAAGTCCATACAATATAATAACCATAGTGCGCGTTAGGAAGAAGTTTTACAACTTATGAAATCCTATCACTATGGATGCTACAATACACGATAAATGAAAATAAATAAGAACATACACAAGTGTAGGTAGGCCGCAGCCGACACATCACAGGAATCACTGCTGCAAAGTCGATGGTAGCTAACCTGAAAAAATAAAGTTGAGGGGAGTCAGATCTTGCTGAGTAAGCTCACACTGTCTTACAATACCCAGTGCTGTGCACACAGACATGCATGAATGTTAAAATACATACACATCATAATATATATCTAATCACATCAACATCATAAATAAATTGTTGGGAAGAATATCTGTAGGATAAGCCCTCACAACTCTAAACCTCGAATGGCTGCGGGGAGCTATGCATCACCAATGGCCTAGCCATGTTCCTATATTCATGTAGTCGTAAGGCTCTCTTAATCCAAAGGAGTTATCGGGAGCCAAGCATCACCAATAGACCAGCCCTTGCTCAAAGTGTCCAAAGTCATAAACATCACAAATAAGGGTCCGATCGGGAGCCAATCATTAACCAGGATCGACCCATAACATATCTCAATATTATAAACAAAACAACTCTCACAATCCTAACCAGTGCACATATGGTTCTGATGCATACCCATCAAGAGGCACGTCCTACAGATCTTTTCTTCCCCACAATCGAACATAGCAATACATATCAAATTATTAAGCATGCAATTTATCAAGTAAACATTCAGTTATGCACTGACCCGTGCATGTATGAAATACCCAACCCAACTTATCCAATCAGTTAATTCGATATAAAGGATTATACTAAAGCGGGTACACATTACTATATATATGTGTGTTCTCTATATATATATAACAGCATTCATTTGTTGGTACAACTACGGTAACAGTAAATCGGTATGAACTTACCTGGTAACTGCACTCGTCAATTCAAACCTTTCGATGGGGGTCCTACTATATATATATAGATATACATGCATAAGAATGTGGTTATGCATTACTACATGCTGCATCTGTACTAATATTAAACTGTATTCATTTGTTAGTACAATTACGGTAACAATAAGTCGGTATGAACTTACCTAGTAACTGAAGTCGTCCGTCCGAACCTTCAAGTAGGGTCTTGCTCCTGCTATATCTAGTAAATCAAAAGAAAAATGTCTCAATCAGTGCTAATTAGGATATTTGGGCTCAAATAACAATTTATGTATCATTTGAATTGCCCAAACAGTCCATTTATGAAATTTAGAAATTTCTCCTATTCTCACCTAAACATTCCGTGATTTTTAATTTGCAAACCGTTGAAAATATCACTATGATTCTTTAGAAAAAATGATAAATTTTAGAAATCTTTTTACAAAAGTGACCAAAATAATTGTCGGAACAGTACCTCCGGCGACCAGCATATTCCATTGATCACCAAAATATTCCAGCAGATCATCGAAAAATCTTTGGTCTCAGAATTCCGGCTACCAGAATTCTTTGGTCTCATATTTTATTAAAATGAAAATATGAGAGAATGGGGAAAAAGAAGAAGTTGTCTCTTATATATATAGCATACGGGATGTTATAGTTTCGCAACTTTGTTTTTGCCAAATTGACCTTAAACTTTCTCTTTTAACCCTGACTTCACTGTAAGATTGAGTTTGTGTAACACGCTCCACCCCTATGGTAACGTGTCAAGATGTATTGACTTGTTAATGTTTATTTACATTATTGTCCTGTAATTGTAGCTTATTTCTTTAGTTGGGGGAGTGTTTAAAAGAAACATTAGTTTAGCATGTAAATGCAGCATTTTGATTAAAAAAAGGAAATTTTTAAGTACCAAATGCTTTTGTTTCGTAAGAATTTCTAATCCTCAATGTTTAACTCATCATTTTGATAGTACCAGAAAGGGGAAAAAAAGATAAGAGTTGAAGAGGAGGTTAGAACTAAGGGTGAAGGAAGAGATAGGCCTTATAGGATTATGAGGGATCTCTTTATAACAGAGGATTAGGAAGGAGATTCTCGCTAGCATGGTGTAGTTAGTCCATAGTGAGCTAAATTAGCAATTTTACTCATTTGTAGGGTTTTAGTGTCTACTTAAATTAGAAATTTTCACTATTATTAAATTATCGATTTAATGCATAAATAGGAATTCATGAAGGCTTTTGTGACAATAGCCATTCTTATATACATGTTGTGGCCATAGAGAATTATGTGTGATATCTTTGTGATAGCTAAGATTCTAGTTGGCATGGTGTGACTAATTGGCCCACAATAAGGTAAATTAGCAATTTTCTGAATTTCCAAAGTTGCACTTCCTGCATAAATTGTGGATTTTAGTTTCGATGAAAGTTGTTCTCATTAAATTAGGGATTTATTCCATGATTGAGATTGAATAACTTATTGCTCTTTTAATTCTTATTTTATTTGGATGTTGGATCCCATTGGAAAAGGAATTATGTTTCACTATAAGGGAGAAATCAATAGGAATAATTCATTTCAATACATTGGTGGTAGTAAAATATTAGTTAAAGGCATTGACCCAAACAAATTATACTAGTTTAGTATCATAGGGATTGCTGAGCATAATTGGTATGATTGATTAGATAAAGTGTATAGGCAACCAAATAAACATAAAGAAGGTAGGTTGATTAAGATTGTGGACGACTCAAAAACATCTAACTTGATTTATATAGTTGAAAAGTATGGAAGATTGGATTTTATTTGGAATGTGAGTATAATGAAGAGAAAGCATCTAATGTAGATAATATAGATGATGGTGATGATAAATAGATCTAAAAAATAATGAAGAAGAAGATAATCATTACACAAAGGATGAACTATTTGTCTTAGGAGTAAGTAATATAGATGATAGAGCAACATTGAAGAAAATTCATATTATAAATGAAAATGATGATAATAGTGTGCCTATTAAAGATATGCAAGTTGAGCATGAATTTTTGAATAATGTGCATGATGGTGAGTATGATGTTTTGAATTTACAGCATGAATTTGTAAATCCTAAGCACGATGATATTGCTATTGAGCGTGATGGTATTAATATTATGCATCATATATGTAATGAAGATGGTGTTCCTAATGCTTCTACTAATGATAATGTCCTAATAAGGATATGTATAATGCTTCTATTAAGAAATTTGATATTGATAATGATATGGTGACTGCTTTGGAATGTGAAAGTTAAAGTGAAAGAGATGATGATAAGCTCTAAGTTGTTAGATCAAAATATAATGAAAGCAAGTCCAGGAAAAGAAATAAAGATTAGGCTGTGAATAATGATGTTGAAAACCATGAAAGTGGAAAAAGGTATGAAGATGACCAAGAGGATTTTGTTTCTAAAAAAGATAGCGAATATAATGAAAGTGATTACCTATATCAATACTGCACAAGTTCAAATGAAGATGCTAACAATGCATAAAGAAGAGGTAAATGTAAAAGAATATATTATGATCTAACATGTAATGTTGCTACTTGGGATATAGGTTTGAAGTTCAAATGTGTAAAAGAACTGAAGGAGTTTGTGATTAAATACTTTATTGCAGAGAGTTTGGGTTTGAAACAGATTAAAAAAAATGAGAAGTCTCAAGTGAGAATGATATGTAGATCATAGTTCCCTTGTTTACTTTTTGCAAGTTCGGAGAGAAATGACAACAATTTTATTGTGAAAAGATGTGAACCTAAGCACAATTATACAATGACAAACATCAATAAGCTCATCATATCAAAATGGATTGTAAAAAACTACAAGGAAATAATTGAGTTACAATTAAATATTAAGGTTGTTCAATTAAAGACTCTATTAACGAAGGAGTTAAAGGTGGATGTGAGCTCTAACACTTGTGAGAGAGCAAAAGCAACTATCATAAAAATTATGCACAAGTGTCATGTGAAAGAATTTGCTAAACTCTTGGGGTATGGAGAAGAGATGACGACCAAGAACTCAGGTACGACATAGGCAATTAGAACAAGTGCTAATGATGAAGGCAAAAGGATCTTTGCAAGGTGCTATATTTGTCTTAATGTTTGGAAAAAGGGTTGGATTAAAGGTTGAAGACCAATAATAGGAATTTATAGATGTTTCTTAAAGGGGATATAAAAAGGACAATTGTTGGCTACTATTGGAAGTGATGGAAATAATCAAATGTTTCCTATTGTTTAGGATATGGTTGATGTTGAGTGTACCAAAACATGGAAGTGGTTTCCAGAGCTTCTTGTTTTAGACCTATAACTTGAAGATGGTAGTAGCTTCTCATTCATATCTGACATACAAAATGTTTGGTATATTGAATTAATAATATATGTTTATGTATGCACTTAATAAAAACTTTTATTTTTATTTGTTTATATCATTTTTTAGGGTCTTCTACATGAAATGAAATTTTTTTACTCAATGTTGAGCATAGAACGAGTGTAAGGCACATTTATGCTAATTAGAGATAGAGATGGAATGAAGACGATATGAAGTTTCAGTTTTGGAGGACAGTTAAAGAAACATTTGTTCGTGATTTTAATGATCACTTATATGTGCTAAATGATTTGAGATCAGGTTATGTTGAAGCTCTATTATAATATCTCAAGGAGACATGGTGTAAGACATATTTCAGTGACAATTCTAAGTGTGATTGTGTAGATAATAACAGGAGTGAGACCTTCAACGACTGAATCTTGAAGGCTAGGATGAAGCTTATAGATGGCATGTTGGAGCATATTAGGAAGATGGTGATGAAGAGGATGCATATTAAAAGGAATTTTGGGAAGAAATGGGATACTAACATATCACCAAGAGTTTATGTAACATTAGAAGAGAATAAAAAAGAGAACTTTAGTTGTTTTGTTAATTGGAATGGAGTTTGTGGATATAAAGCTGAGCATGGATTAGATAGGTTTTGTGTGAAAATTAATAGTTGTACTTGTATTTGTAGATGTTGGAATTTGACAGGGATTCCACATCCTCATGTTGTGGCTGCTATTTTCCATAACCACCAAAATTTCATTAATTATAGAACTTATTTTTATATTACCATTTTGTTACTAACCAATCAAAATTTGAAAAATATATAAAGGTATCAGGATCATCTAGTGTCAGTATAAGGAGAAAATAAGGACTTCAATCCACAAATTCAATGTATACTGCATTAACAAATGTTAGACATGCTAAGGAGACCTATGAAGAACAAGAAAGCATACATATAATGATTAGAGGAAGAGGAAGAGATAGAGTGAGAGGAAGAGATAGAGATAGGACTAGGGGCAGGGGCATAGAGAGAAGGACGAGTGGATATGGAGTATAATTCAACAGATCAATTGGCTCAATTGAGTACAATGGAAGCTAATTGAAATGTAGAATATGTTAATATTATTATTTCAAATTTGTCTTAAATAATCGTGTTCATTTTCATATTTCTACATGGAGATAATGTTCAAATCATGAGGCCAGATAGCTCACATAGATCCATTACTACAGAATTTAATATCTAAACTAAAATTGACTTTCAACAAAGAAGATTGCAATAAAGTGGTGGAAATAGCATCACTTCATCTACCTTATGCAATGAGAGGGGTGCAAAGAGAAGAAGGCTTAGAGATTCAACCTTGAGAGAAAGTGAAACTTGATTTTTAAACTAGTAATGAATTTCTCTTTGTGAACTTGTTCCATTTCGAACCTATTTTGAAATTGAAGTTGTAATGAACTTGAAATTGCTTAGAATTTAAAGTTGTAAAATTACTTTATTATTGTGACATATTAGAAGTTGGTGAAATGAAAGTTAGTTAAATATTTGCTGGAGTTTTATGGTACTTATGCCATTTAGAAGTTGGTTAAATGTTGAAATTTCCATTCTAGAGTTGTTATAAATATCATGTTCATTTGATTTACCAACAATTAAATACAAGTGAACTACCAATATCAATATAAAAGCTAATATTGCCATTTTGGAGTTGTTATAGATATCATGTTCATTTGATGTACCAACAATTGAATACAAGATGAACTACAAATATCACTATAAAAGCTAATAATATATTTGTTCTTATAAGTACGAAAAATTCTTAATCCAATAAGACAACGTTAAAAAATCACCATGACATAACATCAAATTTTATGAAGTTCATAGTCTTTAACTTTTCAATAATTATAGTTACAAAAATAGCTATAAATATTACAAGACATACTTTGTAATTATATACCACCTTCTACAATCTTCTTGTCTCAAATATTGTATATTTCGGTGCCACTTTCACTTCTTCCAGTTCACCTTATAGCTCATGCACATGATTCATGTAGATACCATCTTTCAACTTCTTATTCTCAACCTTCAACCTTTGATTCTCAAGTCTCAATTTATTTATAATGCATTTCGTATTCTCAATGAAATCTTCATCCACCCATTTGAAAAAATTACATTCCCCTTCCTATAATAGTGTTGCAACAAATTTTATTAATTACCAATAACAATTATCTTATTAAATGTCAATAGATTAATTATTAATAAAGAAAGTACCTTATTGTTGAGGCATTCATAAAATTTTCTTCTACGATTGTCATTGATCCAAAAAGTAACCAAATGGCTTTAAGTTCCATATGAACAAAAAACCTTCTCACCATATTACTTTTCACTGTGACTCTTTCCAGTTGAGTTTGAAATTCAACATCCATTGCAATTGACAAAATCATATACAAATTAAAAGTGAAAAAAGGCCTAGGACATTAAAACCCAATAAAACTTAATGTAACAAAAAAAACCAACATGAAATTAGTGTACTGAATGTGTACTAATAGTATATGAAATTTGGTTTGCTCTTATATATTCAAAATAAATTGAAGTATAACTCAAAGCACCATCAAATTATGTTATACTTCAATTTATTGTGCTCCTATAAGCACAAAATAAATTGAAGTATTACACAAAATATCTATCAAATTAACTCTATAATCTACATATCTTAGTATATCCTAATATAAGTTGCATATTATACAATTTAGGCTTCTTTTCTTTGGATAATCTGCATATCCTAATATATGTTAATGTATATGATTGTAGTGTATGAGTCTTAACCAAGATGTTTAATCTAGCATGCAGTCAAAGTGCTACCTCCCACGAGAAAGAACATGATTAATCCCATGGCAAAGAACATGAATTATTATGGATAAAGAATAGATTAATCTTCACCATGGTAAAAAAAAATAAATTTAACAACTTATATTGTGTGTGTATATATATATACGCTTGGAATGTGCCTGCAGCAATGGTTGATTTAATAGCAACCAAGTAACAATGAGTTGGGGTTGGCTGCAAGCAAGGGTTGAATTAGCAGGAAATAACAGATGAACTCACAAGAAGCAACAAAACTTGTATGAACCCACAGGAAGTAACAAAACCCAGATGAAACCTCAAGAAGCAACAAAACCCATTTTGCCCATGCAGTGTAGGAGATAGAGGTACCTTAATCGAATCAAGAGGCTGGAGATGGATGTTGGAGAGAATCGAAAGCTTGAAATTTATTGGAGATATTTACACATAGTGGATGTTGGAAAATTGAGCTACGGGTGTTGAAAATTGAGTTATTAACATACTTTTTTTGTAGTAAAATAATGAAATTACTCTTCTTTTATTCATTCTAACAAATCTAATACTACCACGACGTTTCAACTGAGTTATTAACATACTTTTTTGTAGTAAAATAATGAAATTACTCTTCTTTTATTCATTCTAACAAATCTAATACTACCACGACGTAGTGTGTTACACAAACTTAACCTTTCGGTGATGTCGGGATTAAAAGAGAAAGTTTTGAAAATTTTGATATCAATTTAACCCAAAAGAAGGCTCATTAATTAGATTACATCTGTCTTAATTGCCAAAAATCTCTAACTAACCTTTTCTCCTGACATAAGAAAATAAATGGGATCTTTAATTCGGATTATTATGTCCTTATAATTAGTTAATTTTCTTTATTTATTTTACTAGAGGTTTTAACTTGAACTCTTTGTAACCTTGTATTAGTTTTATCTATAGATAATACAATATTTATTTTTCAAAAAAAATGATCCAAAAAAAAACGGTGGGGGTTGGGCCAGCCATGTTGGGCTCGGACCTAGTCA
>JAOTIZ010000002.1:9878870-9890434 GCA_027123425.1 Erythroxylum panamense | reverse complement strand
TTTTCATCATTTTGCTCCATTTTTTAATTATATTTTTCCATATGTTTATGCACAAGATTAATTAGTAAATTTTATTTATAATTCTAATTGTTTTAATCTTATTGTGGCATACATGACAAATTGTTGACAATAGTGAATGCTTATTTTTATCTGTCATAAAATTGAGCATGTAAAATTATTTATGATGAGGAATTTTGTAAAAAAATTAATATATGTTTCAAATTTTTTGTTTTTCCTCTAAAATAATATTAAGATCTATACGGGTAATTAATTATCTTGTCGATAATTACTACTTATTAGGATGTTTAATATGGTGAAGAAATTTTATTGAAATATTATGAACCACACAATTTTTCTATCCATTCGATAGTACATTGATGATTTGGTTGTAATGTTTAATAAACTGTTCTTACTTGTGCATGAGTTCTATATTTGTTTAAGCAACTTTAGCATTAATGATATAATTAATTTTGAGAAAAAGAGCACAAATTGTATGATTATATTTTAACATGCATATCATGGTTATTGCTTTTAGTTTTCATTGATCTTTAAGCAATCTAAGAGTCTTTGTCATCATGACATTGAATGGAACAAACCATAAGCAGTGGGTTGAATCTCTCATTATGAATTTGACTATCATGCGAATGGACTTGGCCTTGAGATTTGATGTACCACCTAAACCCACTGATGATGCTACTGAGAAGGAAAAGCAATCCCATGAGGAGTGGGAATACTCTAACTGATGTTGTTTGATGATTATCAGGTATCTCATGGATAAATCCATTCATGATAGTATTCCCGAGGTTGATAGTGCAAAGGATTTTCTTATTGTATTAAGAAGAAGTACATGAAATTCTTAAAGACTGAGAAGAATTAGTACTAAAAACATGCTTCATCACACCATTTATGATGGCGCAAGTGACATTAGGGCTCACATCAACAAGCTTATGGGTTGTTATCATAAGTTTAAGGTTATGGATATGGAGATGGGTGAGGATTACATGGTATAGTTTGTGATAGGAACTCTTCCTTCCAAATTTGATTCGATCAGATCAAAGCCATAATGCTCAAAAAGAGAAATGAACTATTGAGGAGATGATTGTTATTCTTGTCAAGGATGAGGATGACATGAAAAACGAAAGGGCAAGAAACATCTTCATGATGACAAACCTTAACAATTCTCAAAAGAGAAAATTCACTTCTAAGAGCTCAAGTGACCAAAAGCCTTTCAAAAAGAAAGTTGTTGGTCCTAAAGGAAGTGGACAGGTGAGGGCTCATCTTCTGTTAGTCAGGAGAAAAAGTTTTTCAAAGGGAAGTGCAACTTTTGTCAAAATTTTGAGTGCAAGAAAGCTGATTGTCGAAAACTCAAAGCTCACTTAGAGAAGAAAGATAATTGTCTTAAGATGGTTGGTTTAGAGTCCAATATTATTGATGTGCCCTCAAATACTTGGTGGTTAGATATTTAAGCAACAATTCACATTACAAATTCCTTGTAAAAACTGACAAGTCGAAGAAGGCCAACTAGTTCTGAGCAACACGTGTACATGGGAGATAATACCAAAGTTAAAGTTGAATTTTTCATAACAGTTAGCTACAGTTGAATACAGGACATTTTTTGGTGTTACATAATGTCTCTTATTTACCCTCTATTAAGAGAAATTTGATTGTTATATCCATTTTGGATAGACTAGGTAATAGTCTTCTTTATGGAACTAAAAAACTGACTTTGTATCGTATCTCTCTTTTGGTAAGATATGAAATTTTATGTTAAAATTTATACAAACTTGAGTTAAATGATGTTGTTATTGTTGCTTCTTCCTTCACTCTTAATACTGTTGTTGGTTCCAAACGTATGAGGTTGGATTTGAGATCTTCTATGTTATGACATAAACGTTTAGGCCATATTTCTAGAGAAAGAATGAAGAGGTTGATAAAAGATGGTGTACTTCAGGATCTTGATTTTTCATATTTTATTGCCTATGTTGATTATATTAAAAGAAAGTTGACC
Source organism: Erythroxylum panamense (assembly GCA_027123425.1). Classification (NCBI taxonomy): domain Eukaryota; kingdom Viridiplantae; phylum Streptophyta; class Magnoliopsida; order Malpighiales; family Erythroxylaceae; genus Erythroxylum; species Erythroxylum panamense. The sequence goes on along the minus strand of JAOTIZ010000002.1, from coordinate 9,888,426 downwards.
GCAAATGTTAGAAAAAGAAAAACAAACAAGTTCTCAAAATTGTTGGAATTGATTCGTACTGATATATGTGGGCCATTTATTCCACTTCTTATATGTGGTTATAAATAATTCATCTCTTTTATTGATAATTTTTCTCAGTTTAGTAATGTGGAGCTCATTTGTGAAAATCTGAATCTTTGGAGATGTTTAAGACTTTCATGACTAATGTTGACCTTTAATTGGGAAAGAAAATTAAGGTAGTTAATTCTGGCAGAGGTGGAGAGTATTATGGGCATTATGATGAGAGTGGAAAGAATCTAAGGCCTTTTGCTAGATATTTGCAAGAATGTGGTATTAAAGCAAAATATACAATGTCAGGAACACCTCAGCAAAATAGAATCACAGCAAGAAGAAGCGGCACACTTATTGATATGTTGCGGTGTATGCTGATTCATTCTAGTTAGCCAGAATTTTTATGAGGTGAGGCATTGAAGACAGCTACTTATATTTTGAATCAAGTACTTAGCAAGTCAGTTCCAAAGACTCTATATAAGTTATGGTCAACTAAGAAACCAAGCTAATGCCATTTTCATGTTTGGGGATGCAAAACATAAATAAGGCCCTATAATCCACATTCTAAGAAGCTTGATCTTAAAACTATTAGTAGCTACTTTATAGGCTACACCATCAGATCCAGGGGTTCTAGATTTTATTGCCCATCTCACACGACCAGAATTATAGAATTAGATAGAACTGTCTATTTTGAAGATGAATTTGGTTCAAGTTAAGGGTTAAAAGAAATTATATACAAGGAAGAATGTATTCTAATCCCTGTACTAGTCGCTTCCACTCCTACTAATGACCTTATGGTTGAAAAGATTCCAATAAAATCTCATGATGAACGTCAGAATCAAGCACATGATGAAGTCATTAATACTAGGGATGATGAAGTTGTTATTAGGAGATCACAAAGAACACGTAAACTTATCATTCTTGATGAATATATTATCTATTTGCAAGAACATGGGTTTAATGTGGAAGATAATACTGAACCAATCAGTTATCAAGAAGCCATAAATAGTCCTCAATCTGCGTTGTAGATGAATGCAATGGAAGATGAGTTGAGTTCCATGTCACAAAATGAAATTTAGGAGTTGGTTGAACTACCTAAAGGCCATTAGGTGCAAATGGGTTTACAAAATCAATCATAACTCAAGTGGACCAATGAAAAGGTACAAGACTAGACTTGTTGCTAAAAGCAGTAGCCAATGAGAAGAGATTGCTTTCAAAGAAACTTTCTCACCAGTTTTTGCCAAAGATTTACTGTGAATCATCATGGCTATAGTTGCTCATTTTGAATTGGAACTCAATCAAACGGATGTGAGGACCGCCTTCTTCAATGGAGACCTATATAAAGATGTTTACTTGACTTAACTAGTTGATTTCAAGATGACTGGTAAAGAACATATGGTTTACAAGCTCAAGAAGTCTATCTATAAGTTAAAACAAGCATCGCATCAAGACAGTGGTATCTTAAGTTTGATATGGTTGTCACTACAAATGGCTTCAAGGATAATGTAGTTGATGAAAGTATATATAAAAAGTTTAGTAGGAGCAATTTCATTTTTTGGTATTATATGTTGATGAAATTCTACTTGCTTCAAATGATATTGATCTATTATTTGCGACAAAAAAACTATTATTTAGCCATTTTGGTATGAAGGATCTTGGTGTGACCTCTTATGTACTTGGAATTTAGATTCTCCGAAATATAGCTGATGAGATTCTTCAATTGTCTTAAAAGGCTTACATTGATCGAATCTTAAAAAGATTCAATATGCATTCATGTTCTCATGAAAAGGCACCAATAGTGAAGGGTGACAAATTCTCAGAAGCTTAATGTCCATAAAATGATAAAGGGAGAGATGAAATGAAAAACGTTCCTTATGCGTCACTTGTAGGTACTTTGATGTATGTTCAAGTATACACACGCCCTGTTATTGCTTTTGTTGTAGGCGTGTTGGGAAGATACATAAGTGATTCTAGGCTTTAGCCCTTGGAAAGTGGCTAAGAAAGTTATGAGGTATCTTTAAGGTAGCAAAGATCATATGTTGACTTATTAGCGAACTGACACTCTTGATGTAGTTGGGTTCAATGACGTTGATTATACAAGATATGTAGATGATAAAAAGTCCACTTCAGGCTACATCTTTATGATGGATGGAAGAGATATATCGTGAAAAAGTGTCAAACAGATACTCACAACATCCTTTACCATAGAGGTAGAGTATATGACGTGCTATGAGGCAGCTTATCAAGTAATATGGCTGCGAAATTTTATTTCAACATTGGGAATTATAGACTTTATTTTGAGTCTGCTAAAATTTTATTGTGATAACTTCAAAGTTGTAGCTTTCTCTAAGAACACTAGAAGTATTTCTCGCTCAAAACATAATGACATAAAGTATTATTTTGTTAAAAAGAGAGTCACTGAATCCCTCATTACTATTGAGTATATGCCTATAGCTAGCATGTTAGCATATCTACTTACAAAAGGCTTACCTATATGTGTGTTTGTAAAACACGTTTCCCGCATAGAATTGTTAGGAGCCTAGGTTAATAAGATTAGCGGGAGTTTGCAATTTTGTATTGGACATATAGTACTTTGTATGGATTGCTTATGACTTTTATAATGAATGTTTAATAATCATAATAGGATGGTTAATAATTTACTAATTGCATTTAAGGCAGATGGTAGTACCTTAATAACTATATATTAGCCCTTTAAACTATAGTTCATAACATCCTTGAAATGACACAATTATCCTTTTCTACCCCTTATGGTAGAACATGTTATAAAGAATAACATATGGTGAGATTGTGGGCATATAAAGTGCAGGTGTGAAAACAGAAAATTGAGTCTTCTACCATAAGCTCCCTCTCTTGCATAGGTTTTGTTGATATTGATAGATTGTGGTGTCCAAAATGGAGAAAATGCATCAAGATTTCAGGCAAAACATTGGAGATATGTCAATCTTATTGTGTAATTAATGCTTTAAATAAAATGTAGATATTAGTTTTGTGATTATAAATGATTGCATTTGTGAATAACAGGAATGAGATGTAATATGAAACCCTTCTCTTCTATTTCATCACATTCTATTTCATTATAAACCCTCCTCTCAGACAATAGAATAATATTACATTTCATTTCATTAATAAACCTGTAACAAAAAATAAATTTAGAGTCCATGAAAACATATATGCTCAGAGAGAAAAATGTACTTGATTTGTTTCCACTACAGCTTTTGACTTGAAAATCGACTGATATAGTACATGTAAAACAACAAATTTAAAAGAACAGATTTGAGATGGTTCTCTTTGTTGTGGCAGAGAGACAATGTCCCGAAAAGAGCTGCAACTTGAACCTATTAAGGCTAATGCAATTGCACGAGTTTAAGGATTCAACAGAACAATGCTTGAAGTGGCAAAAGAACTCGATCAGACAAATTCACAAAGCCCCTGTTGTCCCTTTGCTACCTACTGCTCATCAAGATTCATTCACTTTTTTATTATATTAGTTTTATCAAACAAGCATTTTTATATATAATACAATCCCTTTGTGCATTATGGTTTTATTATTTCTTTTCTTTTTTCCTCTCTATGTCTCAAGGCACTGAATGAAATCATAATCGACCCTACAAGTTGGAAAAATTGACAGGATTAGCCTAAATAATTTGAAAGGCATAATTTGACATTGTTTAACTTTGTATTGCTCTCTATCAATATAACATCTAAAAGGAATAAGTTTTTCTCTTCTTGTTCACTAAACCCCCTTAAATAATAACTTGGAAATGAGTAGTAGACTTTTGGTTATAAGCATTACAGATATCTAGTTATGTTAAGGATTTTCATTAAATAAAAGTGTTAAAACACGGATCAAACAAGCCACACAAGACTAAACATTCTTTCTTCATAGTTTAATCAAGGATGTGTTATATAGATAGAATATGGCAGGTTTCACCACCTAAATGCATTGGGAATTGACAACTAACAATTTCAAAACATTCATGAAGCGTTCTACTATGTTTGTTGATTGTAGATGTAATCCTATCATTAGCTTCATAACAAAAAAAAGGAAAGAGCAAAGAAAAATTATGATGAGAAGCAAATTGTAAAGGAAGGGACTTTTCCTAGTGAGTTAGGTTATGGAATTTACTACTGCCATTCATTTCTAGTTTAGGTTGGATACAACATACATACCTCTACTAACTCACACAATCCACAGTTAACCTAGATATTGATTTGTAAAGAAAAATGACACATGTTGAATATGACTTTTACTTAGAGCTTATTAGTAAAGCATCAAGTTCTAACATTTTAACCAGTTCGCCAAGGCGGTTCAATAACTCCCAATAAATTTCTTTGAAACTTCAAGAGAGGCTTGACTTCTACGAAATTGTGTATACGTCAACAATATCTTCAATTGTCAGGATGTTGCCTGGACAGAAACCCCCTAATCCAATTCTAGTTTTCGGATTTACTAACAAAAAACCTTTTTCATTTAATCCTAATTAATTGAATTTTTTGGATTATTGTGATAGTGTTTATGACTTTATATTCATCAATTTAAGGTTCTTAGTCATCTAAAAGCATTGGCTTGGATCCCAATTTTTTACTTCAAATTTTTATGCTAGAATTGAAATTTGTAATTCCATTTTTAATATTAAAAATAATTATTACAGATATTATGATGGCTAAAATATTAATGAGAAGTTTTTTTATACACAATGCTTATTATATTTTTAAAATGAAAGAAAATTAATCTTTTGCCTTTTGTTTATTCATATAGTCCGAAAATTTCAATACTCTTAAAAAATTCATTTAGAAAATGCAGTAAAACAAAAGAGGATTTTCAGAAATTGTTAGATAAATTAATAGCAAAAGCTCCTATCTAGACACGACAAATAAATTTGAAAAGCAACCTTTTGTCTTTTATATATCTAGTTTGCAAAGCAAAATTTCTGAGTAACTAGATGGGATAGATAGAGACTCATAACTACAATTCAATTGGTCACACCCAATGCCAATTTAACATGGTATGGTAATAAATATGGAATATGTCCTGAAGCTTCATATCTAGTCTTCCAGTAATTTCTTTAGGGTACACACTGGAAAAGTAAATTGAGATCTCCACCTGTTTTCTTCTAAGTTGCATTTGCATTCTAGAGGTATATCTTTGTCAACTTACTCTTTCATTCTTACTCATTTTGCAACTACATATCACTAAACTTTGTTGCGTTACACATGACGGTAATATTTTCATCAGTAAATATGTTTGATAGAGGTTTATTAATCAAATGACCAGCTTTGTGGTTCCCTTTGCTTCCCATAGATATATGGTGAAAATATTGAAAATACTAGCATGTTTAACTCAACATTCAGGGTTTCTGTGTATAATACAATTGCTTTGGTTGATAGCTTACATTGAATTGTTAGAGCAGAGAGGCTTTTTGCTTGCAATAGTGTTGAATGGAAAGTAACAAGAAGAGTTGTTTTGGAACGAAGAACTGTTGTTTTTGGAGAGTGGCAAATGGAAGTGAGGAAGCATTCATAAGGAACGGAAGCATGTTGTTGGAAGAATTGGCTGCCTTTTGTGATGGTAGATCTAACCCTATCCATATCTTTTCATCAGAAGAACTCAAATGAGCAACAAACAACTATAATGGGCAGACCCGCCATGAATTGTATAAGGGGTTTCATCAGGGTCTCCAAATAATGGTCAAGAAATTCAAGATTAGGAAAAGCGAAGCCTTTAGTGAAATTGTATATGCATCAGGAATGAGTGTGCATAGGAATGCGTTGAAGTTGCTTGGATACTGCCTGGAAATGATCCCATTGTGTATTACGTGTTTGCTAAAGATAAATCTCTTGCAACTCTTATTCATGGCAGAGATAATGCTCAATTTCAGCCTCATCTTTATAGAAAGAGTGGGCTAAACATTGCATGTCAAGATACTTCTTTTTGTCCTCATATTGTTAGTATTTGGGATTTTTCTTTTTATTCCTTGCTGATTTTCTTTTTTCAGTTTTGGACTGCATGCAAAAATCTCTTGGAATATTAGGGACTTAGTCTGCACCTAATGCAGAATCACGGTCCTCAGTTGACAAATCTGAACTACTTTCTCGAGGGGAAAAAATTGTCACATAAGCAAAAGAATTACAATTCAATGCCAATACGTGCTCTGCCCAGGATGCTATGCATTATGAGAAATGATAACCTAGTCCCCTGACTTACCACACAGTTATCACTGGAGTTTACTATTTTTGTCTGTTCCTCATACTCCAACCTAGCCTTAAAAATATCATTTTGTTGAATAGTTGCTAATGGAGTCAAGATGTTGGCCCAATTCATCTGCTCCAAATATTGTGAGGTGAAGTGAACCAATCTAGACACTCCATATTGTCTGCACTGGAGTTGTCCATAGTTATCTGTTCTTACATTACTTTGATAATCTCATTCTGTTGAGTAACCACTATAGCCCTCCCGGCTCTTTGTTCCTTACTGATTTGTGTTTAATCCGAACTTTTGCATCGCACTGGCCCTTTCTCATTCTCTATAGAAACTCCAGTTGTCTTACTTTGCATTACATCAGCAGTACTAGCCTACTCCACCAACTTCGGACTCTCAGAACTAGGATCACCCTACTTTTGACTTATATGATCAAATATTTCAAGATACTCACCTATGTCCCTTTCGGTTGGAGGAATCGGGGTAGGTTGCTCATAAACCTCTCATTGAACTCCAGTACCAACTTTGACTGTTGATTGTTCAAACCCATTAACTCCTTGCCAACCTGTTTTATACCTCGTCCTAGTTGGAACACATTTCTTGACAATATTATATGGCTTCTATGGGTAGCATAATTGTATTTCTTCTTTCACCCTCTCCCTAGGTTCACTAAGTTGCATAATTGGAAGACAATCTGGTAGTGTAGCCTTTCAACACACTTCTATGCATATTTTTGCATATCCTATCCTATTCATACCTGATGTTTGTGCATCCATACTCAATAACTAACAAGAAAATTTAACCCTTCCAGAGTTCAATTCAAGCGATAGGTTATGGAAATGAACCCAAATTGGAAAAACTTTAACACACTCCCTATTAAATGCAATCTCTGCTTCTACTTCTATAGGAACATAGGTTGTCCCCCAATATACCTAGGACCGATTCCAATTATCTCATTCAGATTACCATCTGAAGCAAATTTGAAAATAATCATGCCATCATCATTGAGTAGAGTTTTCTCTAAATCTTATTTACTCTATCGTGCATCAGCCCGAGCCTTGATAATTGGAAATGCAGGATGTTTCCTCCAGAATGATCCCACCAGTGCATTCGACCACGCTCTTTCTCCCACTTGCAAGAGTTCAAGTGGGGGACAAACGATGTCATCCTTCATGACATCACAATAATGCTTCATTTATACCTTATGTTGCTGGAATTGAAGTTTTTTGCTCCAAACACCAGCATTCAGGGAAGACCCGTGGGACTTGGATATCTGTGTGATAGTAAGAAACTCCTCCACTTGAGTAGGCAACCCACCATCGTCAGTAATAGCAGAACCCAGCACCATGGACGCTGCTATTGTCTTAACATTATGGGTTGTCGTTGTTGTCAAATTTGGACCTCTGAGTGAGGAGCGACTGCAATAACGATAGTGAGGTGGCTGGATCTGGGTGAAGAGCTAGCAAGTGCGACGGATCTGGATGTTAACCTTTCAGGTCGCCTCAGTTAGATATGGAGCTGGATTTGCGTGAAGAACGCTAGCGATAGCAAGGTGACTCCCAGAACATAGTTGGTAAAGCGCTAGTTTCCATACACTTTGTCTCCTCCAAAGATGTCTCAAGGGGATGAAGATGATCAACATCATCATCAAGACCTGGTTAAACCAGAGATGAAACCATATGGGTTGATTTAGTTCTCTCATAATGTTGCAAAGTAGATCGATGTTATTGGATTCTCTCTCCCGAAGAGGTTAGTGTATTGTTCTTCACGTTACTTTTGTTTCAAATCTTGCATCATCTAATTAACTATTTTATATTTAAAAAGCTTACTATTTATTTCAATTTTATGTTTCAGTTTTCTATTTTATTTTTAAATTTAGTAAAAAATATTTATTGAATTTTTAATTTTTAATTTTTAGTTTTAGTTTTAATTTTTTCAATTTTATAACTTATTGTAAAATAACTTCTTTATTATTTGATTTACTATACATTGACAACAACATCCTAGTAGAAATCCTATTGAGATGTGAAGTCTAGTAAGGTCCAGTAATACACAACCTTATCTATTTTTAATAGACTCATAGGAAAATAAATAAATAGATATGTCTTTTGGAAAACAAATTCAAGAAAAGAAAAAGAAAATGAGAGAAAATAACAATAGTAAGAGTCAATTACAAAAATAAATAAATAAACCATTTGATTTACTATATAATAATAACAACATCCTAGTAGAAATCCTATTGAGATGTGAAGTTTAAGGAGATTCAATAGTACATAACCTTACCTGTTTTTAATAGACTCACGAGAAAAAATTAATAAAAAGGTTTTTTAGAAAATGAATTGAAGAAACGAAAAGGAAACGGAAAAGGAAAATGAGAGAAAATAATAATAGTAAGAGTCAAGTACATAAATGAATAGCCACATAAACAAAAAAATTCAAAATAGAGAACTTCAAAATCAAAATAAAGATAAAAGTAAATAAATAAATAAACAAATAAGAAAGAAAACAAATAAGTTAGTAAACTAAACAAGCAATTGAAAGAGAATAAATAAATAAAATAGCTAAAAGGATAAGTACTACAAATAAAAGTATTTAAGGTAAATAAGTTCAAAAGACTTGTGAAAAGATAAGGGTCTCTTTTAGAAAAGAGAATAACCTCTCTATACAAGATCATCTACCTGAATCTTAGTTCTCTAAAGTTTCCTATTGAAGGTCAAGTCCTAAGTAAGCTTCAGTAAGATCATATCATGTCCAATCGCCTTCTATAATTCTTCTCAGGTCTTCCTCTTCTTCTATTACAGTCCCTAAGTACAACCTTCTTGTATCTTCTCACTAAGGCATTATGATCTCTCCTCTTAATATGTTGGAACCCGATCTCGGAACCGGACCCCAACCAAAAAAATGAGAACGGAAACGAAAACGAAGTGGCAGAAAGCGAAAACGAACGAAATCGAATTCGAAAGAACGGACATAAGTCGAAAGTCAAAGTATGCAAATCGGATCACAAGGCAAAAGAGGCGAAACCAAAATGAATACGAATTAAAACGAATTGAATAATCGAATCAGAAGCAAACAAACGGTTCGATCAAACTGAAAATCACATTCCGACATCCGAAGCGTATATCTTAAAAAACTAAATTACCATTGGAGACCTTAAGACTAAACCAAAATCCGAAACCAGGTATAAATTTTTTTTTCTTTCTTGCAATCTTTATTCACTTTCATACAAAAGCGATCTAATTTTCCCTTTTGGAAAGTTAACCTCAATCAAAAACTCAATTTATA
>JAOTIZ010000002.1:9824054-9834667 GCA_027123425.1 Erythroxylum panamense | reverse complement strand
CAGAGTTCGCAAGAGTTTCACTTAAAAAAAGAATACGAGGCTTATTAAACCTAACTAGGTCCTTCAGTGCTCGAACTATCTTGTGGTTGCCTAAGCCACGACAGTTCTATGCTATATAATTCATGGCTCTTGGCGGGTCTGTTGAGCAAGACCGACCGATGCAACTTGATATAGAAGTTGAGGCAGAACTGATTCACTCGTATTCATTATCTCTTCGGAGCTGTCTCTTCGGAGCTGTGTACAATGTTACCATGCCGAGGGCGTTTTTTATTGCCCTCAATATCCATAACCATTTCTTCGTTATCATTCTATCCAGGACTATTACTCGGGCCCTTGTCAGTTGAGTTTCCACTGCCTGCGTAGTAATTGCGGCCCAATTGAAAATCAGAATCTACTGTGGATTTGAGCGTAAACCTTTTAGGAAAGAATGTGAAATTATTGCCTATCTTATGGGGATTTTGAGATGCAGATTGTGGTAATTTCAAAGCCTGATTCTGTGCAGTAAAATCAACTCCAAGATCAGTTCCCGGATCGCGTTTCCATTGCACCTTTCTCCTTGCGTTCTGGGCCCGCACCTCCGCCTGAATCTCCTCCGGCCATTCACGACTGATCTCCTCTTCCGGTCTTTCCAGTAGTTTGACGCAATTGGTTTCACTATGTCCAATTAGCCCACAAATGTAACAGACTAGAGGCAAACGTTCATAACTGAATGTTATAACTATAGGTTCAGCTCCCTGTTTATGTATATTCTTCTTTCACATGAGCGGTTCTTCCACATTGATGCGAATCCGGACACACATATAATTATTCCATGCATTGCGTCTGTGAGCATAATCGTACTCAAGGTAGGTACCTATCAAATTTTTAATTGCCAACATCTCCAACGCAAAACCCAATGGTAAGCCATGAACCCAAACATCCGTATGAATGAAATTAATATCTGTTGGATTCTCCCCTTCCTTTCATTAGTGAACTAGCAAAATATATTTGTTGAACGACCACGGTCCTCCAGCTAGCATCTTCTTCAGATCAATAGGATAATAAAATTGGATGATATACAGATTGTTATTATCCATTGGTTTAATATACGCTCCCCTCATAAGACGCCAGAAACTTAACAATGTCCGTTCCAAAGTCTCAGCATTAATCGTTCATTCACCAACCAATTTTCCCAGAAAACACAAATCATGATTGATCTCATCGTTTGTGATATCTTCTGTAAGTATCACGAACTCGACGTTTTCCTTCTCTCGGATAGATAGGCTTTGAAAATCCTAATCCATGCTACAGAAACAACAACAAACAAGAACGAATTAGATTAAACCTCACACACAAAAACTAACCATGCACAGACGCGGCAGGACCAAAACTTGCACTCTTGAAAGAGAAACGAGAGGCAAGACTCATTGGATAATCTTTTTAAGTCGGCTTCATCGTGTTCTTTGCTTATAATTTCTAATTTCATGATAGGCCAAATTGGAAATTAGAGAAATTATATTAGGGTTTTACTCTAATATAAGTGGTTATGATATTCAAACCAAAATTAAGATATTAATTTTTAATAATATGTTGTTTTTCAGTAAAAATAAGTAACTAACGAGATATGAAGAACTAAACAATAATATAATATAGGGAGAGAATTAATACTTTCAAAAAATATATAATTTAAAATTTAGAACTGTGCAAAAGATTTCAATGCAAAAATGCTATATGCTTTTAAAGTTTTGGCATTGGTCATACTAATGTAGCAGATGGTTGGTTGATTTTGGGCATGCCCATATCGGATTTGATGATTCAACTATATAACAAGGAAATAACAAAAACTATAGACAAAAAACTATTATACGAAATGATGCTTTATATTAAAATATCTCTATTTTAGTTAAGATTTGACAGGATTAGGTCCAAACGAAGTTCTAGCCACGGATTTGTGGGCTGAGAACCACGACACTGATTTTCCAAAAACCAGAGCCTATAGGGACTGGTGGTGGTGATTAGACAGAGCAGGACGTAGGACAAGATCTTTTTCAAATTTCAACTCTAAGAAAAGTATAAAAACCTGTTCTTAGGTGGCTGTATATGTATTGGTGGACAGATGCCTGAAGACTAGACCATGGGGTCTATTTTCTATTGGCTTCGAGCGTTTAGCTTATTCAAACAAAACACGTACCCCACAAAGGGCAAGCGAGCAAGTCAAGTAAGACTGGACACATGGGAAGACAGGAGAGGAGATTTGCAGTTTTAGTCGTCTGAATTTGCGCTAATAATTTGATAAAAGTAGCCACAAAACGTGTTAACGTGTCATAATAATACAGCAAGGACAGAGACACACCAGATAAATCTTGAAAGCGTTCTGATTCCTGAGATGAGATAACGCCTCATATCGCGTCAATCGCATACCCCACCACACAACCATATTGTGTGCAAAGTAGGTTTGGCCACGTTGATCCATCCTAGATCGCACTCAAGTGCTCAACCTTATCCAATGTCATTCTCTCTTTAAGCAGCTCTTTCCCCTTGGACATGTTCTCTTTTCTATATCCATATGGTCCATCGTCATATTTGAAAGGGACATCCCAACCGCACTTCCTGCCTTATCCAGATCGTTTATTTTTTTATTATTGTGGCTCAAGCTTCAGACAGCCTGCAGATTCTGTTTCTCATCTCACAACGCACCAAATCTATCTAGTGACTTCTGTGATCCATTTATCATTCCTTTGAATCCAATTGTCTCTTTCAATGTATGATAGAAAAATGAAAGCCTGATGAAGCATGTTTAAACAAAAATTACTGAAGTGAATAAGAAATCAGCTCCTTGCTCGCAGAATTCAGAACCCAAATTGATAGAAACAGACAAATAATAGTAGTATTTTTTACAGGAGAATCAGATAATACCACAAAATACATTACAACTATCTTTGTAGTATTATTACCAATATGGGTTGAAGGGGGGGGAAGGGTGAAAAAAAAAGAGCCTTTTACAAACATAAATACAACTCGTAGTGGCAGGCTAGGATCCACAAAAACAAAATCAAAAGCCTGCAACATCCATGAGGGGGCACACACTGTATTAGATCATCAACCTGTACTATTCTGTTACATTTCACATGACAAAACATAAAGCTAGGACTGTACAAGGAGAGAGAACAACAGACAGCAAACACTGACTGCATCATTGTCACGATCTACCAGATGTTACCAAGTTCCTCTCTTCCCAGTCTTGAGCAGCGTTCAAGGCTGCAGAAGGAAAAGAAAGAGGCATGCTTGGACTTGAATCAGATGGCACTGTCGATGGTACTATCTCCTCCTGTGTAGGGGTAGGATCTGTTTGAGCTGGTTTTGGTGCATATGCGAAGGAGAGATCTCTGTTAGCAGCCAATGCAAGAAGCTCTTTCTCTTCTAGCCCTTTTGGTGGACCAAGACTGCAACGGTCTGGGCTATGCTTGGCCAGTGCATCTTTGAATTTTTTTATCTGCAGTACAACCAAGAAAAAATAAGCAATGAGAAATTGTTAAGGTCAGAATATGCCAACAACAATTGTACAGAGCACACGTCACGACATAATCAAATACCCACAGTTTTGTATACTCAACTCCAAAACAGGGTAAATGCTACATACAAGGGTGTGAAAATTTAAGATCAACTATTATACCATCCCAAAGGATAACTACTACGCTTAATACAAATTTAGAAGGGCTTAGGTTGTTACAGTAAGTGATTAGATTGACTACTTAATGCATTAAATAAGTAGCCATCGTTGCTCAAAGACAAGTAAAACAAGGCATTTTATTAAACATTCCACCAAAACACACACTTTTCATAGCAAATAAATGGGGAACCAAAACTAACCGTGGCATTTGTACAGCTAAAACTGCATAATCGGCCTTGAGCACCTCTATAAAACCGGAAGAATGGCAGCACATGGACATTAAGGCTATAACACATCGATTTGTGCTCCTCATAGTTGACATGAAGAAACAGCACATCTGGATTCATCTCCGCCAGTTGACATACCTTTAAGGAATAAAACATCCATATAAGTTTCACAAATGATAATAATATGAAATGATTAGTACTCATATACCAACAGTATGCATTTGTAAATAGATAGACATGAATGTACCAAAAAAAAATAGATAGACATGTATCGATGAATGATTATATACCTTGGGATGCAGAGCTTTGCAGCCACCACAACCAGGGGAGAAGAAATCAACGACCACGAGTTTGTCCCCAGCATTCAAAAGGGAATCCACGAGGTCCTGTGCAGAGATAACCTCTTTTATGTTGGGTTGCAGGCCCTTCTCCCACCATTTTTGAGCACTCCCAAGTCTAAGAGCCTGTTAAGTTCAGAGAATACAAATATAAGCTTCACTATTTCACCTACCATCAAAAGAATATAAAACTGCCAATTTCTTTACTCAGAGAAAAGACCGGACAAAAATACTGCTGTTATTTTATTTATCTTCAGTATAAAAGGTAAACAAATTAGGAAATTAACCCTATTACCGCCGCAACCGAAAACTAAAAAGACAATCCAGAGACTTGTTCAAGATTGCTGTAGCCATGTGAAACCCAGTTCAAAAATCAAATCAGAGCAGCCACCAAGTGAACATAATGTAAATTATATATACCCGCAACAGCGACCATTAATTTATAGATCTAGAGAAATGAAACTGAAAATTCAAGCATCCGAATTGAATACTAGGGCGCTTTCACAAATTCACATATCAGGATGCAATTTAAAGCTAAGGATCCCAGTTAAATGAACACCAAAGTGAAAGAAATATTTAGAACTCCAAAAACCATGGTAAAATACTGAAACTAAGACCAATCTAGCAATATAAAACCGTACTTCCCAACAGAACTCTACCAACCTGAGCTTTTATTGAAGCTTGAGAAGAAGATACTTTTCTGGGTCTGCCTTGAACGACAACTTTCTTTCCATGAAACTCACTGTGCAAAGATGTCGATCGAGATCTCAAGGCCTGTGATTTTACCTTCAAAGGAAACCCCTTGAGCCGGTGACTCCTTGGTACACATAGAAGTTGTTCTGTTGTGGGGTTCGGTAACAACTGGATTGAGAAGAAGAACAAAAAGAAACCAGATTTGTCTTGATCAAAACATCAGCCATGATTACCCACAACCAAGAAAAGCAAAACAACTAAAAAATGATGGGAGAAAAATTTTCTAAAAGAGATCCAAAACCTAGAGAAAGATGATTCCTTGAATTTCAGTACAACGCCTTTAAGGCTTTTTAACCCCCTTGAAGAGCTAGTCTGCAGATTCAGGGAACGCTTGGACGTCTCAGTGGCTAAGATGAAGATGGTGGCGTCTATTTCACCCTCACTAGGGGGTTTTTGTTTATGGGTAAAGAAAATCCATCTGAAATTGCTCAAAATCCGATAGAAATGGGTGAAAAGTCATCGGCGAGCATTGAAAGCACAATGAAGAGGTGGTGATTTATGAGTGGGAGGCTAGCGCTAAGACGATAGAGAATAATAAAAGAACATAATGAACTAATTCGTGGACAATATAAAGTGGATAAAGAAGAAACCAGTGAAGAAGAAACGTTTTAGAAGAGAGTGGGAAATAAACGCGGCAGATGAAATTTTAAATATTAAGTAAACAATCAACCGCGACGTTTTATTCACGGTTATCGAATAAAACGTCGCGATTTTTATTTTGTGACGTTTTAATAAAAAATGTCATAAATAATGTTACAAATTTGCGACATTTTAACAAAACGTCGCGAAAAATTTGAACTTTTCGTGACGTTTAAACAATCTTGACGTTTTATTAATAAAATGTCGCAAATTGTATTAATTTTTTGTAGTGGATTGTCATATTTAGTCAGCAAGAAGAAAATTAGTCACACATGTTTATTCATTATGCCATGATACTTATAAGTACAAATAAACTTCAAAGACGAGTACACAAATTCCAACTAATCTATCTGAAATTGATTTATTTAAACAAAAATAAATCCCATCTTATCCTTATTTCCACATCGTTCATTTCTCTTTAAAATATTTTTTTCTAACTTTGTCTAACTAATTATTTGACTAGTCCTCATACTATTCCGTAGGCTCATCACTTTTAATCGCAATTGGAACATAATAACATACTATTTTATTACTATACGAGCAAAAGCCTTAGCATCCGTGCATACATGATTCTTGATTGCATGCTTTCTAAATAATACTAAAGATCCATTTGATCTATTCTTTATATCCACAAGCGTATTAAAGTCAATCGTCTAAATAAGAGATATCTTGAGTCTTGTTTCCATAT
The DNA here is from genome assembly GCA_027123425.1 of Erythroxylum panamense. Lineage (NCBI taxonomy): Eukaryota > Viridiplantae > Streptophyta > Magnoliopsida > Malpighiales > Erythroxylaceae > Erythroxylum > Erythroxylum panamense. The sequence goes on along the minus strand of JAOTIZ010000002.1, from coordinate 9,828,373 downwards.
AAAAACTAGTTCTAAATCCTATTAATCTTAGTTAGATACGAAAACTAAAGAAAATAAGGAGAGTTGATTGAAGATAATTAAACTAACAATCTACTAATTCAAAGCAACTAAACTAATGAAAAAAAAACAAATAAACAAATATTAAGGACTTGAGATTCACTTATATAGATATCCAATTATCATACCCAATTAATTATTTAGGTTAAAATAATAATTAATTTAAAGTATCTATACCTTTTGTCCAGGCGCGCGCACACACACACACGCACGTATAACTAAGCAACTAGCATCCATCCATATACAATTTAATCTAATCAAACTCATTAAGCATATAAGTCAACAAATCTTTAAATTATAATAAAAATAATATCAAATATAAAAAACTAACTAGAAATATTAAGGTATTTCTATTTAATGGTTCTTTAAAATATATTTCTCTAGTTATGTTGCACAAATAATCTGCCTAGTCCTCATACTTTTCCTTAGGTTCATAACTTTAAATCATAATTAAAACATAATTACATAAACCAACTAGGAAAAAATAATAATACATAAAGTATAAATACCTACTTCACTATTATAGCTATATGAGCAAAACATTAATTCATTCCCACATGACACTTCATTGCATACTTTCTGAGCTATACTAAAGATTAACTTGATATATTTTTTATATTTGCAAGCAAATATAATCAATCATAAATAGTTAAATAAACTTGGAGATATTATAAAAGTAGTATTAAATCCTACTAACCTTAGTTGATTGCAATTAAAATAATAAAAGAAATTAAAATTTGTTAGGGATTCAAAGTTCACTTATATGGATATCCATACGATTGATTGTTTAGGTTGAAATAATAATTAACCTAAAGTATCTACCATCTGTCGGTGTGCAATTTAACCTAATCAAACTTATTAAATATAGTTAAGATATTTAGTTATCAACAAAGTATAAGATATCATACTTCTCTAGTATTAAAGTGTTTATTCTCCTAGTGCAAAAATCGTACCACAGTTGTCGGTCCATCACACAATTCCTACGATTAAATCTACAATATCCAATCACAAATTCAATAATTAAGATTAGAGAGAATAAATTTAACCAATAAATAATCAAACCATGTGTAAATAATTAAATTATATCCCTAACTCTAACTAAGGTTTCTAGCTACTAAATATAATTTAATAAATAAATAAATAAATCCCTTCATAAAAGAAAAGAGTATAAGAAAAAAGTTGAGAGACGTTGTCACTAGCGTTTTCAATCCTTGTTCCAAACCTTCTTCCTTGATGGAACAATGTAGCACCCCACTCCCGCAAGACCCGAACCCGACATCGATGGTGATATCTGAGTCCGTGCCCCGCGAGGGTGACGTGCTAATGCACTCAATCATTCAAATCTCAGTATAAATTTTTTTTCTTTCTCTTGAAATCATAAACATACACTATGCGGAAGCCAATCATCACATATAGTCAATAATAATTTCAATGGCCACTTGGGCCCTATCACAAATACGAAGCATTTAAGTCAGTTTGACTTTACAAAGGACATAATCACTTGTACAAAAGTTCATAATACACAATTTTATACATAAATAAGAAAACACTAATGCAGACGCGAACTGATCCCGACCTCTATCATTCACTTGTATGCTATAGCTATACTCCCGTTGGCCTAACGGGGCATTCTTCTAATCCTAAAAAATAGTTGCAAATTTTGGGTGAGTTTTGCAAACCCAATGAGTGACCATCATCGATGGCTCAGCCAATCACATAACACATTATTTCACATTCACATAAATTCACGTTTCACATTCAATGGATGTCGATCTTATAATGCTATATGCATGAGACTCACATTCGTTCTTATTGTTGTGACTGAGTGCCTGTCACTCACATATGCAGAATACTGGCCCGTAGGCTCAGTCAGAAAAGAATACTGGCCCATAGGGCTCAGTCAGAATAGAATACTGGCTCGTAGGCTCAATCACATCACATAATCACGGAGAATAGCTCTACGTGGAAGCGCTTCATACAGGTGACTCAAGTCACAACGCCTTTATATTTCATACATTCATGCCATGGAATTCATCACACATATTGCATGCTCTTATCTGATCACAGACACTTATCATTGGACTATGGTCCAGCATTCAACCTTAAGTTGAGAATCACATCTTATTTGCATGCAATGTCACATTCGGAACACATGTATCTCATTTCATTCAGATGCACATAACAATCCCATATCTCATACAAATATCTCAGTCATCGGACCTCCTGTATGGGTTCCACATAAACATAGCACAATCATAAAATCATCCAGAAGGTATGTAATATAGAATTTCAAATAATAAACAATAAGGGGAGATCATCTAGGTCTACTCACAGTACGCTCCATTTTAGCATTTGCTTCCGAAATTGGGGAGCGCCTGAATACGGACACTGAACCTGCATAATCCATTTATGCAAGACACACGTTGCACACTCATTAATAATTACACACATATAAACCTTTATTTATTCACAAATGTATCAATGGACAATGTACAAGTCATGCTCAATGACAATCCCAGGTATATGTTCTAAAACACATATTATGCTCATTCCCATTTCATAATTCATATGTGTCTAATTTAACTTAACTTTACACTTCATTTGTACATAATCTTTCTAAGTTCTCCCTTCAATCTTTACCCTTTGCATGCTTCTAGCTTATTCATAAGCTTACACCTCAAGAACACTTGATTACCATATATCATAATTTAATTTCTCAACATCTCTTTTCTAACCTCATATGGTCTCAAAATATCCCAATCATTATCCAATAGGAATCCAATTGAAAATCTCATAATGCAAAATCATTAAAATTGATTCTAGAGTACTTAAACCCAACATTTTCTAAACTCATTGAACTAGAATCCTCCCAAAAATCCAAAAGATTCAAAACTATCTTACCTTCATTCTTCACCAAATGAAGGAATACTTGGCTCAAAGGGAAACTCTTCTTTTCCTCTACTTGTTTCCCTTCTTGATCTACTCCAACATCTCTCTTGTAGGCCAGGAAAAATTGGAACCCTAACTTGTTGTCTCTTCTTTCTCTCTTTCTCTTCTTCTCTTTGTACTTCTCTCTCTTTTTCATGGCATTCTCTCTCTTTTCTCTAGAATTTTCATTGTTCTCTTCTACTTCCTTCCATTCACGTGTTTCTACTCCATTTATATGCAAGACAGCACTCCTTATTCCATTTATGCCCTTGATTGAGATTTGTCTCATTTGCCCTTCCATTTATGCCTTATGTCTTTTACACGTAAGTGTCTTGCCAAAAGCACCCTTGCACATTCTATCATATCACTTTCTTCTTGAAGACTCTTCTCTATTGTCTTACGTTTCCAATGACACCAAAAACATTCAATTTGGTTCAGTAGTGTGAAAGTTATACTCCAATATCTCCAGACTGCTTTTATTCCGAGATAGTACCCTATACTCAAATTCCATCCAAAAAGAGTCTGATTCAGAATTTGATTTCTCCATATGATTTGTAGCTCTATGTTTCTAGTTTACTCCAAATTAAAAATCATCACATTTGGAACACTACATATAATCAAAATACTGAAGCATGTTCAGTAGAATAACACCAGTTCATACTCTCTAAGGGTACATTCATTGTACCCATTCCACTTTTTCACTCAATCTTTCTCAATTAATTTCATATGGCTATGATTCTTGGTGGAGATGTAGGGTAATGTCTTACGAATCCAATGACTTAAGAATCAAGTAATTTGGAGGTCTAGAGTAGAAGTTATGGTCAAAAGAATCCAACATGTTCATATCTTTTCTCATACTGTACATGCCTTGGCGCAATTGCCATAACTCTCACTATAGATGTCTGATTGACTTTGTTTTTAGATTATTAGAAAGAACACTTCGAGATCGACAACTTTTATGAAGAACTCGGAGTGAGATTCAGCCTCTAAAAGGATAAAAAATGAGACAGAAGATGACGCTACAAACTAAGACGAAGCAAAATGAGACGCAAAAAGTCAAACTAAGACGATAGGATGAACAATAACTTCGTCTTACTTTTGCTCCAGAACGTCTCTACTTATAAAGATCATAACTTTTGACTCCGAAGTCTAAAGTTTTCATATAATATACTATTGGAAAGATAAAAGAAAGATATATAACTTTCTAGGAGGAAACTTTGCTCAAATATATTTATATCAATCCTGCCCCTAAAGTCAGAAGACAAATTTTTCATTCATACACCAACACTACACCCAATTCTTCACTTCATGACAAATTTTGAGACTCTTAGACA
>JAOTIZ010000002.1:9762241-9784470 GCA_027123425.1 Erythroxylum panamense | reverse complement strand
GAAACATAAATGAAAATATATCTAACCAAATCTTTTATATGGATTATAACATAAGTAAAACTAATATAAAAATAAATGTTAAAACATATAAAAACCAAATAATATTAAAAACTAAATAATATTATATAAATCTCAAAATAAACTTGAAGATGAGTTTATGGGTATTGTGAGAATTATGTGTAAAACATAAGGATAAAAGAGATTAAAAAATAGACTCATTAATTGATCTGAAAATTCTACTTGAAAAAGCCATTTGAGGCTTTTTTGAGAAGCTCCAAATTTGAGCTTCTTAAAAAGTTATATTTTGGCTATAAAAAAAGTCATATCTATTAAAGAAGTGCTTTTTTATTTTATAGTCAAACACTCATTAAAAAAAAGGTTTTTGTGGTGAAAAAATGCTTATTGACCTTCTAAAAGCCCATCCAAACAAGCATTAAGTTCTGAAGTATGCTCTTTTAAGTTTACGCTTTGGTTGGTGAAATGTGGTTCTTTGCTTATCTGCAATTCTGAGTTTAGAAATTCTAAGTTTGTATTTGAGGTTGATACACTGGAATGGTTGAAAAATCTATTGACCATATTTAGTCTCAAGCAACTTGGAAGATGTAGTAGAGACCAACATCAAATCTGCAGCTTCCTCTATCTTCATTGTGGCATAGGATGATGCTCTTCAATTTTTTGCAGTACCTATTTTGTAATTTCGTCTCTACAGTGTTAACAAATTATGTCAGTATCAACTCATTTTCTCCATTTTTTGTATCTCATATCAATTATTCGGATTTGGCATAGTTCATATCTGCACACACTACATTCATTACCCTTAGTCATCTTAAAACCTGGAGTAGTCAAATAATATGACAATTGAAATAGTTGTCAAATTGCAATTGTAACATTGGTGGTTTTCATCATCTCATGATGGTTTTTTTGTCTGTTATAGCTGCAGTCTTATCCTATCTACAATTATAATACTAGCTACCAAAATAGAAAAGATATACAGTGCAAACAGAAGCATACCTTGTTCTATTATAGTAATATGTTTCATTGTGGACTCCATTTACAAAGAAGAAAAGAGTAGGATAATCCAGAATTTTGTACTTATAGGCCAACATGGTTTCAGCAACAACATCAACCTTGGCAATCACTACTTCACCATTGAGGATTGCAACTGCTGCTTCATATTTGTGTGCCAGAAGCTTACTCCATTGAAACCATGGAGCATAGAAGTTCAACAACACATTTTTTCTTGGTAATGAACTCACTAAAATTCTCCTCACTCGACACTATTGATTTGTCATTTTCATTACAAATTGATTGCTCTCTAGTTAGCAGAAGCTCAAACCATATTGACCATCTTCATTCTCATATGCAATTAGCTAAAGTCTTCTGCTTTCAGAAACTTCTCAACAAGTAACTGCAAAACACAAAATAATTCAAGGTAAATTCTCTGTTTACACCATCTTTCTTATTTTAAAATTATGTTAAAGTACTCTATAGACTGATAAGAGAAGTGAAAATAGTCAAGTAGTTACATTAATATTTGTTAAGGTCAATTTCTTATGATATATATACATATTCATAATATTATCAACAACATATTCAGCTACAACCTGCTAAATTGTAGATATTACATTAATAAGATCATAGACATGAAATGAACTTGTTCATGTACTTGAGCCGATCAAAATTTGCTTTATACTTGTGATTGAGCCTTTCGAAATTGACTTTGTACTTGTGATGAAGGTGAGTATAATTCAATTTCTATGCTTCTAGCCTTCTTATGAGATCCTGAATGATTTCATTTCCTTAATTCTTATGTTCATGCTTTCTTAATTTGTTCATAAAAAGAATTGAATTATTGTATTATCTGTCAAGAAGTTGGAATGCATGTAGTACGAAAGAACAAGTACGCTATACTTTCAAAGGACTTTGAGAAAGATTACAGAGTCAATGTGAAGAAGCCTGACATCGGTTTTGAATTGTATAAATCATGAAGAGTTGTTGAAGTACATGTAATCTTCTTTGCAGTTGTTGAGGATTTTAGAATTCGCTTGTATATTTTGTAACAATAAAAGAGCATGTAATTTGCTTTTATATTTTGAATATGTTAAATGTTGAATTTTACATGTCCGTATGGATTATATATTATATATAAATGCAATTTTTTGATCGTTGACATTTAAGACGTATATTAATATTTGTATATTGCTTTCAATGTATAAATAGATGTTGCCTACATAATGAAAAGAGTTTGCTTTTACGTTAAACATTATTAGTAACAAAGAATAAATTGTTTCTTTTATTGTTACAAATTGTTGCCTTAAAAAGTTTACTTTATTGTCTTATCTATTTAACGTTGATGCCTAAAAAGACTTAAAGTATTGCAATATCTATTTAACATTAATTGTTTTTATAGTTTGAAACTAATACTGTTGCTTTAGTTAAAACTTAAAACAACATTTTTATCTTGTTGCTTAATCAAAAACTTTTGTTGTCTTATACTTATTGCAACGCCACTTTTTATAACAATATGATTTTGTTGCCTTAATGAAAAGGTAACGATAATTGGACTTATAACTACACTTTTATCTATTGCTTAAAACACTTTTTGCCTCAGTATATGCTCTCTCCATGTATTTGCAAAGCATCTGAATTTTTCAATGACAAGATGCTGCAATGCGGTTGTAAGAAACTTTTCACTACTGGTTGGCTACTTGAATGGAAAAATTAAAAGGTTTCCAGGAAATCATGATTCATGAGCAGTCATGCAAACGCACTTTAAGATGCTGGAGAAGGGTGTAAAAGGGACTTGATACATGTGATTAAGGAAAATTAATCTTAACTAAAAGCAATACTTAACCTGCATGCAACAACTCTTTTGTGGAGATAACTGATGAGAGATTAAGATTAAAATAGGTTGATTCGAAAAACTGTCAATGTCACGAGAAATTTCCTATCTCTTGCTAAAATGGCTACTTGTAGACAATAGTCTACACCGTGACAAGGAACAAATTAACCGTTGTATGTTTGATTAGTGTTTTACACCGTACCATTAAGAAAGTGTTTTGATCACATATGATGACTCAATTTCAATGAATAATCCAAAACCTACCTGCCTCTAATTGGTTTTCTCTTATTATGCACATTATTCTCCATCCAAATAATTTCCTTCGCACGCTCCAAAAGCGGATGATTCCAGCAGAGCCAGACTTGGATTTTAGTGTGGAAAATTTTTACGCGTAATGAGTGAGATAACATTTTATCAAATTTTGCTTTAATTTTTTTCTTAAATTACATGTATATATCTATTGAACCTCGCGAGATGTGCAATTTCTATAAAATGTGTACAGCTGAGCTGTACTCCAGTTGGTTTGATGTTCTAAATCCTGCGTAGGCATGTGATATTAATTACACCGGTGTGGAAAAGAGGAGCTATATCGACCCATTTGGTCAACCAAAGAATACAGATAATACCTTAGGAGCTAAGTATTGGACTATGGTAATTAAACAGCCATTATTGTCGTCTTTACTAGTTGAGCTTCATGTGCTGTTCATAATAATGAACAATGAACCACTGACAAATTGATATATAAAATACATACAGCTCGGCAGCAGGTAGTCATTAATAAAAGTTTTATACTCTAAATTACTTTATAAAGAAAACATTATAAATTACTTAACTCGTAAATTTCATGTTACTTCGAATTAGTTACGCTGTAAAAGATGTTTTTTGTTTAAATACAATTGTATAACTTATAGTTACTTTGAAAGCACATTTTGACAATTCATATTAAATCAAAGCGACAAACCATTTATTGAGACTTGGGAAATTCATAACATGCGATCTTATCTTCTATTACCTGACTCCGTCAAGCTTGAGGATTTTTTATACTTTGGTATATATATATATATATATATATAAGTCCACGCGAGAAGAAAAGTTAGACTATACATAACTCTAAATAAGATTCTATTCTAAGATTAATTAATAATAGATGCAGTAGTCTGCTGTACTTATATATTAGTCTTCTTTATTTTATTGATGTTATACATATATATATATATATATATATATATGATGGAATAGAAGTGGCATCCGAGTTTAAGAATGTTTAAAAAGACGAGTTTGAGGAAAGGCAAACATAAGGGGAAGACAAGGGTAGAAATAATAAGATCACTAAAGGCCAAAGCAGTCTCCACTTGGAGAATGGAGGGCTGACTGTGAAGTCTCCAATGGACGGTGCCTCCTCGTTTTCATGCAAAAGATAAGCTCTTTTTAGAATTGAGAGAATATTCTTTTCCCTTTTACAGACGTGTGAACAGAAACGTTTGTTGCTTACATTTTAATGACTTGAAACAAAATGCATTCAATATTTCCCTTTCACTCCTTGCTATATAGCTAGATCCAAAGCATTGGTGATCAAGTAACCAAAAATGGATGGTTAACTTTCCTGCAAGTCTCTCCTCTCTCTCTCTCTCTCTCTCACACACACACACACACACACACAAAGCCGTTGCTTTGAATAGAAAGTAAGTTGAAATAGTTACATGTAAGGCCTCCATGGCTGTCTCTAGCTACATATAGCCACCTTTCTTCTCTTACAATAGCCGATTCCCCTTTCCAAGCACTCTTACCTTTAACTCTCTCTCTTCTTTTTTTTCATTTTGGAACGTTACGTTCATTTATTAGAAAGAGGATAAGATCATATAATGTAATGAATCTAACCCCCTCATTTTTTAAGTACTTACCTTGCCATTTTTAGATCAATAGGATCAAAACCAGTTTTGTATACAAATAGTTTGCTTGGAGGTATGAAACATGTAAGTTAGCAGGTTACGTGTAACAACTCAACTATTGATCTTTTTTTTATTATTCTCTGATAAAATCATGCACTCATTAATCTAAAACGATTGCCAATCGTTATCGTTCAAGAAACCTTATGATTGTCAACTAATATGGTGAAACGAAGGTGTCTTGAGAGGCATATGCCGCACGGATTCACATAATTCATTCCGATTGGATTATCCCTCAGGTGTCTGTAGAAAGAGAGGTTGCTGATTCTGTTGTATTTCTTCATTTGTTCAGTTTAAAAAGAACTTGTATTCTGATGTCATCAACTGATAGTTTCCCTTCACTTATTATTTTTTCTCATTTCTATTTGGTTATAATTAATTTTGGGAGAGAAAAAAAATGAAAACTTCTATAAATATCATTTTCTCACGTCCTTAATAATGAATGATTTTTCGTTAGACTATAGTTTATCAATTTATTTTTCAGAAATTAAGTTAATTTCAATTAAAAGAATAATATTCATTTTTATAGTCAATAATTAATAAAACTTATCTGGACTTGCAGTTTTTTTTTAATTTACTAAAATTTGCCACTTAAAACATGTTCTTTTTAATGCACGAAAGCTTACATCAGTAAATCACTTAATTTTAAGGAAACACGTTGTTAGAAGGGATTCAATGCGCTGTCCCAGTTGAATGCTCCGGCCGTAAGACTCGGGTTTGTCCTAGACTTGTGAGCCTGTTTGATAAACTCCAACTTGGGAAAATGAAATGGAGTTCAAAAGAATGCAAGCGGTGTTAATCAAAGACCAAATCTAAACATGCTGCGATCTAAATTTGAAAATGAAAGAAAGAAGGAAATAATTAAAACAGATCAAGAAGAATTTTATTGTAAATGCACTAATCTGAGAAAAAAAATGTACATGAGATTTCTTAAACTAATGGTATCCTTCACTTAATATCTGTCATAAAAATGAAATCTGTAAAGTTTGGGATACAGGAAACTAATCTGTACAAGGTATCTTTAAATCCAAGGACAACAATCTAACCAAATTTTCCTAGCGAGATCTTAAGAAGAGAGATATCATATGAAGACTTCTATACTTTTCTCCTAATTAAGTAGTTGTAAAAACAAGTACGCATCTTCAGTAATCCCATAAATATTCCAAATCTCCAATAGGTCCAACTGATGGTGTTTCAAGGTCTTCATATCCCTTGTTGTTACTTCTGATATCTTGTTTTGACAACACCGATGATATCTCCGTTGTATTGATGTCTGTACTAACTCCGGTGTCCTGTGACAGACTGACCATAGATTGATTGGAAGAGAACTGCTCAACCTTGCACTGGTTGTCTGATGCAGATGTTTCATTGTTGTTGTCAGCTGCTAATGCTCTCAGAAGTATTTGATTGTTTCCACCATAGCTAGAGCTTGCCAAGTTTTGAAATAAATTATGGTCTCTCTGTTGGTGCAAGTAGCCAGGCGTGTTTGGGGAAGTTAAAAGTGGGTTTGAGACTGGAATTTGTGGGTGGAACATGGAGCCTGGAGCTTGGTAGCTGGAACTTGACGGCTGGACAAAACTTTGATTATTGCCGATGATGTTTGTGGAGAAGTAGGAAAAGAAATTTCCATCAGAAGACCTCGATGTCATTTCCTTGAATTCGCTGTCTCCATCACTGAAGCTTGAGCCAGGTCTGCTAGAGGAAGGCAGGTCCATGAGTGGTGGAAGGGAAGGACAATCCATGAAATCATCAGCAAAAGAGTTCCCTCTCAGAAGATCATGGAGTGGGGTTTTCTTGAGTCCTGAGCTCTTGTGGAAAACCCTACAGACAACCCATTCATCCTACAATAGTAACAAAGCCATAGCCAGAGAAAGGCCTTTGCATTTAGTCCCAGATTCGTTATGACACGAAAGCAAAAAAGCAAGCAGAAAAGGTAAAACGAGCTACCTACCAGCCTAAAAGTGAAAATGATAAAAGATTTAGAAGATGTGATGAAGAAGTAAGGGCTGGAATTTCCTTTTAGAATCAAGCATAAAAGGAAAAAAGAACAGGAGTAAAAAGAAATACAACTCTTTATTTTAGTGCAAGCAATAAATACATACCCTTGCAGCTTTGGGAAGGCTATAGTAAGAGAATTTGCCTTCTAGTCTATATTCATGCATGACCCAATTCGTTTTCTCTCCTTTTGGAGCTCTCCCTTTGTAGAAAACAAGAGTCTTCTTCATTCCAACAAGACAGTTCTTTCCCTTGTAAATTTCTTTATCTTTTCCGGTCGCCTTCCAGTAACCGGCCTCAGTCGCACGATTTGTTCTCATACCAGTTGGATACTTCCTGTCTCTCTGGCAAAAGAAGTACCATTCTTTCTCTCCCATCTTTGCTTTCTCTGTTGCAACAAAAGCAAGAAATATAAAAGACCAGACACAGAAGTTGATTTCAATGTCAAGTTCCGGGAGTTCATAGAGAAGAGAAACGTAAAGTAGACAAAGGAAAGGGGTTGGGTTCATATTTTCTTCATCCCAAAGAAAAGAGATAAATAGCAAATTAGAAAGCTTACTGGGCATATCCCAAGGTTCACACTTGTTGAGATCAACTTCACCAATAGGAATTGCTCTGAAACTGCTGTTCATTACCTTGTCTGTCAGATAATGAGTTATGATCTCTTCATCTGTGGGATGAAACCGGAAGCCAGGTGGCAAATCGATGAGATCATCTCCTTTGCTGACCACAGTTGCCTCTTGCATGGTGAATTATACAAGCCAGAGAAATTCAAGCCAATATCTGAAATTCTGAAGCTGTATGTGTAAGATTCAAAGAAAACAAAGCAAACCAAATAATCTCAACGACAAAGACAACACAGCCACAGGAAGCCGTATATGTACAAACAAACAGCAAAACAAAAAAGGGAAGGAAAAATGGGAAAGAAGAGGATTGATGATTAACTGCTTGTAGGAGAATTTGAAGATATAACTGTTACGAAAGTAGAGCAAAAGCAAAAAGGGAAGCTTAAATAGAGGATGTTGAGGGGAGAGCAGGCTGAGTAAGATCCGTGGACAGCAAGGAACTTGTGTTGATGTATAGAGGAAGCCTCTGAATGGGAGCTTTTAGTTTGTTTTCTTGTATCTCATATATATATATATATATATATAATTATATTTAGTTTGGGTGGGTCCGTACCATTGGGTTTTGTCCTGTTTGGTCACACCCACATCTCGTAGGGGGCACTGCGTATCCCATTGGGGTAGCGGGAGTCGAACCTGTGACTTCAGGATTTTGTTAGGTGCATGACCCACGCCTCATACCACTGAGCTAGCCCAGTGGTGTGAGGTGTGGGTCATACACCCAACAAAATCCTGAGGTCACAGGTTCGACTCTCGCTGCTCACACGAGATGTGCAGCGCCCCCTACGGGATGTGGGTGTGACCAAATGGGACAAAACCCAATGATGCGGGCCCACCCAAACTAATATTTATGAACATTTACAGTATATTCTTAATTGAAATAGGTTTATATATAATTGTGTAGGGTGTTGTTTTCCTAGACTATATCTACCTGTTTGAAAATGAATATGAAACAAGAACTGGTAAAAGAAAGAGTTCTCGTGTCTACACGTCATCAGCTGGTTTTAGGCTTTTAGAGGTGGTCCCAACTCCACGGCTGCAAGTGTAGCTTTCACATTAAAAAAATATCAAGACAAGTCGTGTTATCTGATTGCAAGTACCTAACCTTCGGAGAATTTTAGTGCAGAGTTTTATCAGTTAATTCCCCGTTGATAACCAGAGTCCATGTTAAGTTTCTCTTCTTTCCCCATCTGTTAAAATAGTTACTAGTCATCCATTTTGTCTTATGCATTAGGATTCCTTCGTCTAGGCTTAGCTTCCACTTTGTTAGCTTTACCCACTCATGACTCGACACCTTGTCGAGGACCATATCTCGCACACCGGCCTGTTGTCATATAAAATAGAACATAAAAGAATTATGTTAGAAGTGGAATGACCAGGTCTACATATGCATCTTCTAACTGAAGCAGAGGGATGATGCGGAGGCAATATAAAATGACTATCAAATTTTCCAAGTCATTGATAAAGAAGAGGGGAATACTGTAGAAATTTCGTATTATTTTCATCAACTCGCCTGGGCTATCACCAGCAACTCTCTCTTTTTTCCCCCCCATGAGAGACATCCCATTCTATTGTTTTCTAGCAAGACTATGACCCAAGACTTTGTATTATTGACTAACACAAAACAATTTAAATGTAAATGATAAGTTAACTTAAAACGCCCATTGCTTGTAAATTGAAATTATGAGCTTTTAATTGGTCTAAAAATCATACCAACACATGAAGTCCTTGATCACTAAGATATGTATTTTTACAATAATTTTTCCAAGTCAATCCAGAGTCCCTTTAATTTTGTTTTCAATCCAATTCCTCTTAACTACAGGCAAGACTATTACTTTGGGATAATTAGAAAAAAAAAGAACTAAAGGAAAAGAAAAGTATATTTGTGGACTTCATGAACATTCTAATAAACTTCAAGGCATGGAAGCATAATAGAAAATGAAAAAAAAATGTTTTTCAAGAGTTAGAAAATATTTACAAATTAACGCTATGATTGAAGACAAAAGTTAATTATGTACCCGTAAGGATATATAAAAATTCACCCCAAGTTGTGTGATTTTGGTCAACGAATATAAAAAGTCAATATTTAATTTTTCTTCCTAATTCAAAATTATCCAATTTAAGAAAGTGACAGTCATTGTAGAAGCTGCTAGTTTTATTTGATCTTGCAATTCACAAGAATGTTAAAGGATTATTCTATGACAACATCTTTGATGCTTGGAATATGTTTTAGGTGAAACTACCTCACATATATACAACTTGCTCAGCTACTTTTGTATTTTTTCTTCCTTTTGACCCTAGAGACATTCGTAAGTTAGCTTGAATGTTAGCCAAGATGATGATGAAGCCCTCGACTAAGTGCATTTAGAGGGAGGGATTACCTCTCTTCGTCGCCTTGAAAATACATATTTAACTTAGAAAATAAAGCAGTCAACTTCATTAATTTGTTCCCACGTATAAATCAGCATTCAAGAAATTTTACGTCTTAATTAAAAACTTGCAATTTGCTACATCTATACCAAGTAGGCCTATTCATTTACAACTAATGGACTGGTTCCATGTTCAAGAGTCAAAGGTTAATGGAATAAGAGCCTAATATATATATTTCTAGTTTTTATTTTTTGTTTTGATTGCTTGAGCTTTTAATTATGTCTTTTAATTTTTCTAATTAATTTATATTAAAATTGTCACTAATGTTTTTAACAGAAATTTCATCTGGTATATATCTTTTTTAGTCATCCTTAAAATTTGACAAAAATTCTTTGACATAATAATAGCTAAAAATATAATAGTTGAAGAATTAAATTAAATTAATAAAAATATAATTATCTGAGTTGAATAATTTTACAATTGAAAATCTTATACATTTTATGTTTAACATATAATTTAAAAGGTTTCCATTATCGATCTTACCAATCAATTTGATTTCTAATGATCAAAATCCAATGTAATTGAACAATAAACCCAACAATCAATTTGTACGATGCTTTGCTTCACTAAGATACAATCAATTACTAGTTAACTTTTTTTTTTTAAATGTGAATTGCTATTAAAATTTTGCCGAATCCGAATCTCTCAAAGTTCGAAGGCAATTAAACATGTGGTGAAATTGCACATATGACTCCCAGCCAAAGGCAAGTAAGCATATCGGCGCCGACAAGTAGAAAATTATTGTTGAAGCACCAATGACCTTGTAACTCTCCAACAACAACTGTCTTAGATTTTGCATCGAACTTGTGCACTTCTTCTTCAATCACAGTTAACTAACTCATTTCAATCTTACAACTATAATAAAATAGTTTATTTGGTACATCGTATATACACAGAGTTCCTTCCTGATATTGTTTATTATTATGAAGAATTGAGAGTAGGTGTAGGGACCAACCAAATCCTGTTCTATATATTGACATTCACATTCTAATCTTTGCTGACTTGGATCTTACTTCCCAAATTACATCATTTTTGCTAAAGTGTTCATACTTATGTATAACTTTCCATCTAATCACTATTTGCAATAATTCATCAATAAATAGTTATACAATACGTGTTTGTTTTTGTGTATAACGATGTATAATCATAATCATAGATAAATCTTTTGTGTATAGGCCAAACTAAACAATAATAGCATAGCGTATACGTACGTATAGCTTGTCACATATATACTCAAGAACAAATCAATCTATTGTAGGTGTTATAATGTATGGATTGATACCTTACTTATTTGTTTATTATGGTATTGTAACGCAAGATATGGAATGGAATCCGGAAATAAAAACAATTATTCAGAAAGAGATAAGATTTTAATACAAAGTGTAACGTGTGGACACTTCAACATAGGTAAGAAGGCTTTAGAGAGTATTAACCCTAAACTCCATATGACACAGACAAATTGAAAAAAAAAAAAGGCCCAATTTCATGTATATTCGAACTGTTGACTTTTGTGGCTAAAAACGAAACTGCAAAGCAAAGAAGGCACACGTCAATTTCGGGTGACGATTGGTGACGGTACAGTACACCTCAGATCAATCTCTTTCATGGCAAGATTTGGTTGGTCCACTCGTTGCATCATCAGGTTTATCATTTATGCATTGCATAGGATCATCCCCGTCAAATTTGGGGCTGGCGGGGTTGTAATTGATCCACCTAGCTCTTAATTAGAAGCTGGCCTTCCCCTTCATTAGGTGAGAATTTCGTATGGGTTCAAGAAACAAAAATATTTATTCGGATTTGAATTGGGATTTTGTAGTTTTAATTACATAAAAGAAAAAGAAAAGGTAATATATAATTTACGTGCCATGGAATAAATTCCCTTATATCTATACCGAATTCAAATCTTAATTTGTTGATTGAATCTCTAGGTTTACTCTAGGAGCATGAAGGTGCTATATTTTTACTTGTTACCAATAGGAAATTGGTTTGTGCATTTTTATCACGTTAAATGTACTCATTCCAATGAGGAAAGATGGGTTTAGAAGATATTTCTCTTTCTTGTTGATATGGGAGATCATTTTGAGTATCTAAATAAGCTTCTGAATATTGTATGTTATGCATGCAATTTGGCAAATATTTGAGTCATGCAATATCGTTTTCGTGACAATCTCATTTCAAACATGAACATGGCATATTAAAAGGAGGGATTAACACCTATCTCATTTGTTTTGTAATTCTATCACTATACTGGAAAATGAAATTTAACTGATTTCCTTTCTCCATGTAACGTGTAATCATATAGGTTCGATTGTATTTGCTTGGTATGATAAGTAAATACTTTGTGTGGTTGAGTAGTCTAATCCTTGACACTTTGTTTCTAGAATCAAGATATATTTTTACTCAAATATAAAGTCAGGTTTAACAAAAGGAAAGGTTATCTTTTATTACATATCATTATTTATGTCCCCTGAAAAGTAATTAACTTTCTTTTGATAAAAAACATCAGTACTTATACAAAATCAAAGTCATACAACATCCAAAACAATAATATGAAAAATGGATTAATGTCGTCTATTTAAGGCTAGCGAAAACTTCCCTTCACTAGCTTTTTTCTTTACATTCATATTCCTCTACTTCTTTTCTAACCTACTCTAATGAGCATAGTGTACAGAAACCTAACTTTAAGTTTGATCAACCAATAGTATATAGCGAAACAAAAGTGGTCCCGAAATTTGGAATACATTTCACCTTAATCTGAGCCTCTAGAAATGGTGACACTGATGTCATCTAACCTTGCTCACAAGTCACAGCTAGTATATATCAATACTAAATTAAAGAGAAGGGAAGGGGGGGAAAAAAGTAAAAGCAAAGTAGCATTATCTATACAACTTGGATTTTGACATCACTAGCTATCTTGAACTTTAATCTTCTGAAGTAATCGTTTGATTTAGTTTGTAGAGTTGGATAGTCAAGTATAGGATATGGTTAATTATCTCAGTAATCTTATATGATTCCTCCTATTGTTTCATAGGTAGCGACCGTTGGTCACTTTTGAGACAGACAAATTATTGTAACTAGATAACCAAGGCATGGCACATGGAGCCCATGTTCTTGCTATTCCCTCCAGAAGGATAGATGAATTATGATTTCGTAATCATTAGAAGGTATTGCACGTAACTGCTAAATATGATGAGATTAATTAAAGGACAACCACGAAGAAGTAGCATACATAAGAATCGGTATCATCTGACAGGTATGTCTCTTTCCGGTTTTTATCAAGGCAACAAGAAAGGGAAGCTACGTTGATTTGATAGTTACCACCGCAGCTAATAGTTGAAATTATACTAATCTATTAGGTTAATTGTGATTATATATGTATTTTTAATGAAAAGATCATTATCTTTATGTAAACGGCTCTTTTATCTGACAATTGAGAGAAAGTAGTTTAGTCTCTGGCCATATAAGAAGGCTCTAATAATTGTTTCTTGTAACCAATTGAGTCGACTTTATAACATTTGAGACGTTAAAAAATAAAGAGACAATCGTTTAATTTTTTGTATTGACAATTTTATTACACGACTTTCAAAGAGAAGATTTGGGATTTCCACCAAATTCACTTCTAGATATCCTCATATTCAACGAAGAGGGTGCGCTTTAACTATTATATAGTACTAATTTATGTTTTCTATTGTCCTTGGCTTTATGTCCTTAATGTAGCATAGACATAGGGAAATGGAAATAATAGTTGCCAATCATTCTATTAAGAAGCATTTAAAATAGGTGCATAGTGACACTGATCTTTTTGGTGGTTTAAGCAGTCACGCAACCTCTATAATACTACTCCCTCCGTTTCATAATAAAAGTCGTTTTAGAAAAATACACGCCTATTAAGAAAACTAATAAAATTATAGTATACCCTTATTAAATATGTACCTCGGTAATTTGCAATAATTAACATGTGAGAGAAATTGTCTTGAAATTGTAATTGTATAATTAAGATGAGAGAGAAATGAAAGGTTAATTTTGGAAGAAAAGTTATAAACATACATACAAAGTCAACAATGACACTTATTTTGAATAATTAAAATGTTTCTAAAACGACTTTTATTATGAAACAGAGGGAGTACAAAACAAAACGGTGTCATCACGGGAGAAACCTAGATAACCTTAGAATATAGTGCCGAGTTCCCGGACCTGGACAAATCAGATTAAACGAAGAAACCAGGCTTGACGACCGGTCAAAAGAGGAAACTTGGTAGATATTAACCGATGAAATAATTAGAAATGAATTGAGTTTTTAAATTTTAAAAATTACAAATTTAAACTTAATTATTCGAATTTAGATAAATATTCCAAAAATTTAATCTTGCTTGTCAAAATCCATTATAAAATGTAGATTATAATGTTCAATTTTACTTTAAATCAGAATTTGATAAAATTAAAAAACGAGAAAATATACAAATGCCCAAAGTTCTAGTCAGGGTCAGACCTAAGCCCGAAGGAGGACGTTTGTGGGCTGGAGCTGAAGAAATGCATACGAAGCTAAGCGTGAACGACAAGACTTACTTTTGTTAGCCCACGAACCCAAAGTTCGATCCGAAGAGCCTGATATTTCTTTTTTCGGAATTTAAATTGTTGACTTGTGTTAAAATGACCGGAGCGTTTGGTGGGATCCACATCCAGTTCGAGAAAACTCCAGGGGGTTCTCAACGTTCATAAAGAATTCACAAGACTTTACGAACATGAGTGTGCATTCTATAAGCAAGACTGAGATAAATCAGTCACATAACACAAGGAGAGATAAATCCCAAAAACTGCATGATTATTGATTCCCCATCTTTTAAAAAGATGTTGACAACCGTGGCAGACCAACCTAATTGGATGGACCCTAGGGGATTTATTCCTTCCACCTGTCATCAACAGCAGAAGAACACAAGGGTACGACCAGATAGTGTATCCACAAGGCAAAAAGTACAATGGGACCTAGTTTGGTGGTTCATGAAATCACTGTGTATGTTAAATCAGGGTAGGTAACGGATACTAGATAGAGGAGCTAGATGATTCACGATTATGTAGACAATTTCATGTTTTCCGTGAGGGGTTCACTAAAACTCCCAACAATACTATCACAAAATACATATATGTATATATATAAGTTCTTCAGAGTTCACCGCATAGGTTTGAGAAAGCTAACAATGAACATAAGATTACAGAATACTTATCACAGATGCATTGAGAGAAAGAGAGAGGGAGACACACCACACACACGTATACATTATATAGCTTTTACCTATGTACGTAAATAGGTAGGAGCCATTAGCCAACGTAAAGTCTCAGCCACGCACCAGGAGTCCAAGTCCAGCGCACAAAAACGCACAAACCAAACATAAGGAAACAACAAAAACTCCCAAGTTTTAATTAGATAAGTGGATATGGCTTCAAGCAAAGGAAGCATGATTCTCTGTAATTCCTGCATTTGTTACCAGATGAGTATCAGGCGTGAGCAAATTTTAAAAATTAATAGCTCCAAAGCACAAAGAATCACGTTTTATCTGGTTACTCGGGGAGTTCCAAGAAAGGAAAAATCAAGAGTCAATTTAAGAAAAATGCAACGTGCATTGGAAGTTCAACTCCTTTATCTGGATTATTATAGACTTACAATTTGGAGCGATTTTCCATCGCTGGTTATCTCCTTTGTTCCATTTCCAAAGCACAATTATGGTGCCTTCATGGACACCACCAGAATGCTTATCACCATGAAAAGCATCAACATTCAGGTGAATGTTATTAACCATTCTTATAGCCCTGTAACCATCACCCAAGTCCTTGCTCTCAGTCCATAATACAGACTCGTCCAGATAATCTGGATTATAGCGAACAAGTTGCACCTGCAGAAAACATTTCTTAGAAATTCTATACGCACCCGAAGCTTATGGTTGATTCACAGGAAAGGAGAGGGTTATCGTAAAGTCTACAGTACATGCAATTATTAAAAGCTCTTCACTTTTTTGTTTACTTGTAACAGCAATGACCAGCTAGAATACGTATGCACACACAATGTCTACAGCACTTCATCCTGGATGCAAAATCGAAAAGACCTATCATTCATTTGCCTCATGTATGTAATCAGTTCATTTAATCTGGGGGACAATTTGTCTGTCGAATTGAAGACGTACAGTTCAATCCAAGTCCATGACTGTTCTGATGATCCTGGGCCCAAATTTTATTTTACTGCTAAGAACATCTGTCTTGACACACATCAAACCTGGTGATGTTCATTCTGGGTTTGCTAATGCCAGTATTTGATGTTGATTGGGTAAGGAAATAGGAGATTGATAGAAATGTCATTGGTACACATCTCCAAAACCAAAGTTTCAATCACTTGTATGAGATACAGAATCAAATTCAAACTCTTTAACGGTTTATCCTCGTATGGTAAGGTAAGATGTCTCAGGTTTCAACATAACCATCCAGTCTTTATCAAGGTCTATTGGTGAGGTGCGTAATTCACTTCAATTAGGATAAAAGGAGATCGTTAATCGATTATACGACTTGAATTCTTATTACTTGGTTCTATCAGCTTGACATTTAAATTTGAAATGGGATGTTTTATGGATCTAAAACAAACAGATAATAATACTATGACGGCATTCTTACCGGGTGAGTGTCTCCAATGGAATGTTTTATGGCCTCTCCAGTGACTTTATTAACCAAGGAAAAACAAGGGCATCCTTCTTCGTCCTTCACTCTTGTGCTGTACTTCTCATCTTTGTACCATTTCTACAAGAACAATCACAAATCAGCCTCCAGAGCACAGTCACAAATCAACCTCCAGAGGCAATCAACCCAGATAATTAATCCGTACGAAGCAGACAGATCAATCAGGTAGTCAAAATCTTTAAAATGGGTAAAGATTTTTAAACAAGAAGTCATCAAATTTACGCAATAACTTAACCAGAAGGTCTGACATAAACTCACTTGGAAGTCATCAGACGGATCGGATGGGGCGAGAATCACTTTCCCATCTCTGATAGTTAGGCCAAAATTGGGCTCGGCCTTAGAATAAATCCTGACAGTGGGTTTATTAGACAGACCAGTCCCAGACTCAGAGCTATATTGATGGTGTCCAAAAGATGGCAGATGAGGCTGGAAAGAATGGAGGGTCTCGCGCTGCTCATGAGAAACATGGATCACACCAACCCTTGGCGGAGGTGGGGCACCATACTCAACCTCTTCGACATACGGCGTTGGTATCGGTGGTGGTGGCGGCGGCGGCGCAAAGTTCTCATCTTGATAGTATCCGGAGGGGGGAGGAACAAACTCAGATTGCGGGCGATAGGGTGGAGGTTGATCAGGATGGAAGGTGCCTGGAGGTGGGTAGTACTCCCTTGTCCGTTCCTCCTCGTAATCGTCGTTTCCTCTGTGGTGGTGATGGTGATGGGTGTGGCGGTTGTGAGGGAACTCCATGGTTGTAAAGAAAGGCCTGTACAATGTTGTTTTGATAGATGAGTCAGTTATTTGACTTGGGAGTTGGGACTATGTAGCAGGAAGGTGCACATACAAGAAAGGAAAATGCGCCTTTTTGGTATCTACTGGGGGTTGCAGTTGCGCCTTTTTGGTATCTACTGGGGGTTGCAGTTGGCAGCTGCACATACCTTCGTCGTTAAGAAATAACATTATTAATTAATAGAACATACAAAAATATGATAAGATTACAGTATTGAAATGGAACATTATTATGACGTCTTGTTATATTATTATTATTCTTAATTATGGGGGTTTTAAGTTATCATGGAGATTAGGTGGCATTTATGCCAAGATTTGATGCATTTTAAAATGGTGGCCACTAGGTGGTGTAATATGCCCACCGCAACTCAAGAATAGGGAACTTTTTCCTTTGTTTACGTATATTTTGGGTCAACCGGAAACATTTCTATTATATAAAAATAAGGGTACTATCAGATTTTTTAGAACTTGCTTTATTATGGAGCTTCAGACTGGGTGTGATGATGATGATAAAAAAATTATTGATTAATCTTGTTTGATATAATAAGTAAAGTTTTAATAATCTTATTTTTAAATATATTTTTATATTGCTAAGAGTTGAATAAAATATAAAATTAAGTTATCACATAAAATATGGTAGTATAAAAATTTTGATAATCTTTTAAAATATAATGAATAAAATGTTAATTTACATATAAAACAATTTAAAAGGAAATTAAATTCGCACAATGTTAATTTATTTAATCATTAATTTTATAATCTTTTGACAAATATGTATGTATGACTATTTTTATAAATCTTTTGTTGACAATTTTTTAGAAATTTTAATTTATTAGAAAAAAGTAGGGATGGTAATAGATCGAGCCGAACCTGAGCATCGAATCCGGAATTGCTTGGTTCAATTAGGCCAAGTTGAGGCCCAAGCCCAAGCTCAAGCTCTAGCTCGATTTATTATTTTTAAAAATAAAAAAACTACGTCATTTTGTCGATAAAGTCCCAGGTCATCTCGATTAACCTGGGCTTGGTTTGTTAATCTGGGCTAAGAAATTGTCACGTCTAAAAAAAAGGAAGAAATAAAAGGGAGCTACACTTCCTTTAAGGAATTGAAATTAATGAAAGAACAAAATAATGAAATATGAGATGCTCACATCTTGCAGTTAAAACTGGCAAAGCACATATATACTACTTTCATGCAATAAAAAGCAAAAAAACTTGAGAAACTGAAGTTAAATCTTCGAAAACCTTATTGAGAGAAAATCGAAAAATCTTCCTTTTTAACCACCCGATCATGTTATCGCTCTGATATCACGTGTAATATGTAACGGTATCTTAGTTATATATCCCGAATAGAACGTAAAAGGGAAATAAACAAAGAAATTTGAAAATATCTTATTTCGGTCTCTGTAACTTCAAACGAGTTTTTTGAAGTCATAATGAGTGTGAATCTGCCACGACCTTCATTAGAACTGCTCTCTGGGACACGGGTAAAGTCTTTCTACAGTTTTATCAAAACGTAAGCTTTCTTATTGGGTCAGAGAATTCTTATGCGTATAATTGATATATCAGCGACTGCAGGAGACCTTAACCTTTATATATAACATTTATATCAGCCTTCCTCATCACAAGATCGATATGGGTTCGATCCGCACTGATTGGGTTTCATTTTTCACACAAACTTCAACCAATTGATTTAGATAATTTATTGGGTCACTTTATTATCTTTATCTTGATCAAATTACATAGCTTAACCGATAAGTTATTAAAAACAAAAAAATGCAATCAATAGTTGTCTAACTTTATGAGAAAAGACAAAATTGTCCAATATTTGTGGCACATTTAGTTTTTACCAGTTCAAAATAGAAACTTATTCTGGTCTGACATCGATCACATGATTTTTTTCCCCTTCATTTCTAATATACGATATCTCTTGCCTAATCTTTAAATGATCTTGTTACTTGAGGCTTGCCTTCCAATCTGTGTTTGTATCTAGTCAATTACAATCCTTTGCTTTTACAGTTGCAATTTTGTAAGAAAAGTGTGCACCAAAAGGAGGTGTTAAAAGTACTGGATTGGTTAGAATTTTTTAAGCAATACATTGGCCTAATGACAAGTTGTGCTGTAGATGGAAATGAAAATGCAAAGTATTTGTTCTCTAAGGTAACCAGATGAATGATCCTAATTCATCTATTACTTATTTATTTGTAAGTCATGTAGATTACTTACAAATGTGCTTAGGAGATGTATGATCTCTTCTTACTCCATGGTTGCTATTTACTAGTAAAATTCATGCTAATACTTATGTTTCTGGTTGGAAACACATCCAGAATATTTGTTTCAAAGGTAAGAGAAAGTGTGTACCTTGTTTAAAAGAGCATTTCCTTATGCTTTCTTTTTTGTCATGGTAAAGTATGATTCTAATTAACAATCCACTAAAATTTCCTTTGCTGTTCATGTGAATGAATCATGATCTTGTGTATGTCACTCATTTACCTTGTTGGTAATATTTTTGAAGTAGCTTTGTTCACACCTTTTATCGACATAAAATTATTGTTGCATTCTTCTCAATGTTTTATTTCATTATTTGTGTCAGCATTCTAACTACTAACAATGTAGTAGTAAAGCTTCATGCTCTGTTTTTATTTTGTTGTTTTTTCTAGATTTTGGAAATGAATCTTTAAGATGAGGTTGAGGAAGATGATGCAAACATTGACCATGACTCTCAGAGGAAAGGTAAATACATTGTGCACAAAACATCTACTCGTCAGGTGACCAGTCTTACTCTGCACTCTTGCTTATTATCTTTAGTTTTTAGTTCAAAACAATTCTCTTGTTTAGAGCTATTGCAAGTTTTAAGTGCAACTTTGAAATTATCATATTGTGCATTCTGGTTATTCTAAATTCTAAGTTTATGCTTATATCATGGCTAAATTTGCTAGCCTTTGAATGATGAATTTATAATTTAAATGTTTGATTAAATCAAATCATGGTTTCATACTTAAAAACATATTAGAAGTGTGTACGAAAGTGAGATGAACTTTGTATAATTCGCATCTATTTGTGTGAATCGATCTTCATTTTTCCATTTCTTGAATCTTGATTTGTCCTATAAATTGATTAATATTTACTTGCATTTATGTGACAATTTAAATTTAAGTTTGAGTTAGATGTGCACTCCAATAGCTAATTTAATAGTAATTCTAAAAGTGGTTTTTCAAAAAAAAATTCAGATCTCATAAAGTAACTTGTTTTGCTGTTAGTGGATAGTTTAGAATGGCAAAAACCACCTGAATTATGCTTGAATGGATGTTGGGAGATATTAGAAGGACAATAGGCCATTGGTGAGGTTTGAAAATAAATTTCCTAATGTGAAATTTTGAGTATGCCTAATCTTATTACATGATTAAATTTCCAGCAGAACTTATATTTTTTTAATTATGTATTATATGCTGAAGTAAATAAAATTTTAACTTTTCAATACAAATTGTTTTGGTCCAGAGAATGTGTTGCAAGTGAATTTTCTTAAGTCTTAATACTACACTTTCCTTCTCTACAATTTGTATTTCTCTTCTTTTCTGGGTTTGCTTGTGATTACTCGCACAAGGTTGATTCGCAGTTACAAATCTAGAGTCTAATAACCCGTATGGGGTTAGGTAGATCAAGAAGTACCTTCCTTTTCTATCAGGATTCATTTTGGTTTATCTTCAAAGGGAAATATAAATATAGATATATAAATTTTGCTTATTTGTGCTCTTAATTATTTGGACCCTAAACTTGAAAACCTTTATGGAGGTTTTAGTTCTGGAAGAACATGATGATTTAATGTGGTTTTATCTACAGTCTGGAAGAACTTGATGGTTGTATCTATAGTTCTAGAAGAACATAATGGTTTAATGTGGTTTTAATGCTTATTTTGTCCACTGTATGATCTGATCATATTTTAGTGAATGCGAAATGCTCATTTTTTAGATAGAAGAGATTAAGAAGCAAACCTTGGTTCTTGAACTATATCTTGAACAAAGGGGGGTTGCTTTACTAGAAGGATATTTATCTTACAAAGTTGTTCTTCCCAACTCACAATTCTAGTACCTGTTTAAACTTGTTAATTCTTTTGGTGATTCTTAGCTTCCATGTGCACTTTGGATCTTTATACTTGTTTCTTTTAAGTGTTTCCTTATTGGCCTAACTTATTCTTAGTAATCTAGTCAACATATCTGGTTTTACCAGGCTATTAGAGCACCCATATGTTCTTTTGCAAGAGGTGATAGAGAGCAATTTAGATTTATAATCATTCGGCCTAGGAATTTGACTATTTGGGATTTTGGTTAGGAAATTCTAGGGAACATTGGGTATTAAAACTAAGAAAACTTGTCGATACTATTTAGACAGCTTTAAACATGGCAATAAATGGTTTCCTTTAGCCAAAAAATGTCATAGTATATAATTCAAACTGTTTTAAATCGTTTTTTCATTTAAGGATTTTTTATTTCTTATGTCTAATTTAGTCTAAATGTATGTGATAACTAGTCATTGAAAGTATAGATAGTTTGGAATGCCTATTATACTATTTCATCATTGGAGTAAGGAATTCTGGCTTTGGATCTTTTTGAATTAGATTTTTTTTCTTCTGAATTTACTATTATTGTCCGTATGGTTGCTGTCTTCAGTAGCTAAAGACAGAACGGAACAGAAACTGGAGACAGTATGATGTTTGGTTGTGGTAGATAGGACAGAAAAAATTGTATCCGTCTCTGGGACAGAATGTGTTTGGTTGCAATGGACAGAACAAAAAATTGTGTCAATGACAAAAATGCCCCTGATACTTAAGATGATTAAATATGTGTTATGAATTGATAAGTTTATTACGAATGAGAAGCTTTAGTTAAAAAG
>JAOTIZ010000002.1:9730390-9741344 GCA_027123425.1 Erythroxylum panamense | reverse complement strand
TAGCTCTAAATCATATATCGAATAGTTAACTCATAGGACTTTAGTTGTCTCTATACATATGAAATCACTTTATTATGATACATTAGATTTTATCCAAATCTCTTATACAACATCATTGTATGTTATAAATCTCGAAATTCATACGATATAATTAATATCACTATAACTCCTCAAAATTCTCTTTACTTTCATTACTCATACGCATTACACATTTTCCTTCACGTATTCAAACTATTTTTCTCAACTTTTCGAATACTTTTAACACATCGTCAAATTTTTACTTAGATCATTTTAATCTTCAATACCATAGTATTGTTGAGTTAATTTCTAACTTTAAATAATTACTATCAAACTCCATGTGCCCCCTGATTAGTTCTCATAATTCCTTAAATAACTAATTCCTCAATGAGGTAGCATTGTCTCACGTTATTTTCAATTTTTCCATTAACTTCCTTTCTCGAATGATTTTCTCAATTCATTTGATTTCCTCTGATTTCACACTGAATTATTGTACTGTCTGCTCATTCATACTAATTTCTCCACACATTTCAATTTATTTTCAATCTTAACTTTCAGTGTTTGCAATACATTCATCACATCAAATTTGTATCTCTCGAACACATTTACACAGAATATAACATAGACCTATATACTCCTCATATTAGTAATTAATGTCTCCTCAAATTCAAGAATCCAATCCCATAGCTGGATATATTAAATCAAACATAATGCATACACTCTCTGTAGCATATTCTACATTTCATGCTTAAGTCTTCGCTAGGGATAGGACTCCAATATTTACTTTTGAATTATTATGGATCCATTTCTGATTTGTACTTTCGTTGATCATTTTTAACATAAACTATCTGATTTGCTTAATCTAACATAGTGAAATTCTTCTTCGAAAGAGGGTTTCTTGGTACTATCATCTATATTGTTCATGCAATCTTTATCAATCATCTGTTATCCTCATCACATTATCAACTATTCTTAATACCTCGAGAAGACCAATTTCTATCGTTCTTACAAGGTCATGACATTCTAATTACCAAAACTCAATGAAGTAGTAGACATAATTACTGTCATATATGCTTAGATGTGCATCATCAAATCATCCCATTTTGTCCACATATTTATCTCCATCAATTCACAAATTTATATCTTACACGATTAATACTTTGATCTCCATTGATCCTAGACGATATTCTTCTCTTTATCTTCGAATTCATTGCTCATTGTAACATCATCAATAATCTCAATCTATCCCCGATTGATCATTATAAGCACTTTCATGTGTTACTCTAGTTCCTCTTAGACTTTAAATTATGGGAACTCTGACTAACAAATATCCACTAAGTCATAGATTGCTTCCTACATCATCCCATTATCAGATAGGCACCTACAATAACAATTCAACTTAACCTTTTGAACTTGTACATATATCGCTATCATTTATCTCATCTTCCAATTATCCTTCACATTACATCTTACATATGTATATTCTCCGTTGATTCAAAATTATAGATGTATAATCATCATAAAATTTTGATCTCAATTCCACTAACACATTCTTATGGAGGATCATAACTCTTGTTATATTAGTCAAACAACCACTTAGGTTCCAATTTCATCTTCTTAAGATCATAGCAATTTATGTTTTCTTTACATTCTAATTGTACACTTTAATCTCATCATTTCTACTTGTCTCCCTATTTTCCTCAAACAATCCATGCTAATATATTCACATCCATATCACATTCAAGGGTACACCTTCACAGTACAATGTTGATGTCATATTCAATTCACCAATACAAATGCATTAACTCATTATCTGTCATATTTAACCAGATACTATTTTCTATTTCTAATTATCCACAACTTTCACACATTTCCACATAATGGTCCTATATAGTCGTAAACTTGACACACTATCATAATCCCATTTAGTGGTTTTGTGTAGCCGTAAACTTGAGGGAGTCTATGAAGGAGCTCCGTGCTATTAGCAGGCAGGCGATAGAAGCCTTTAACTTGGTCAACGTTTACATGACATTCTTGAATGGATTACACCAAACCCACATAACATGTAGTTCATGAATTGAAAACCATTTGCCCAAATGGCACATTCTTAGAAACTTAATTTCATATACTTGTAAACATATTGCCCAAAATGACACTTTTCTAAGTCTTGACTTTTCATAGACATGAGATATTTCGAAAACATTTCCGAAAGTATGATTCCATAAACATGTATCTTTCCACAAAAATTTATTTTCAAAATCTTTTCACATATCAACACAATTCACATATCAAACATATAGCAAATTTTCAATTTATTCAATAAGCGATAGATGCAACACTTATGATGCAATTGAAATCATGAAACTTTCTTGATTCAAAGAAAACATGTAGTGGCTTATTTACTCTAATTATAAGCATGTACCCACCTTGATTTCCTTGCTTATAGGCTTGCTCAAAATGTCTCTACTCTTGCTTCTCTTGTCTTTCTTAATTTCATTGATTCTTCACCACATGACGAGATCTTTGGCTCAAATGGAAGCCCTTCTCTTTCTCTACCTTTTTTCCTTCTTGAACAACCTCAAAATCTCTCTTGAAGGCTAAGAAAATTGAAACCCTAGCTTGTTTTCTCTTCTTTTCGCTCAACCACCGAATCTCTCTTCTTTCTCTTTCTTATTTCTCTTCTTTTGTCCCAATTCACGTTTTCTCCTTATCTTAAATGTAAGACCACTTTTGCCTCTTCCAATCCTACCCTTAATGAGTGTGCAATGTTCATTTTACCCTTCCTTATATGCTTTATGTTCCTTTAACCTTTAGTGCCTTGCCAAAATTACCCTTGAACATTCTTATAACCTTAACACTTTAATTCCACTTACCCATTCAATAAATCCTACTAACTTTGAAATAATAATTAGCTTGAAAATTTTAATCTATCAAGATCTCAAAAATTATTTAAATCATGCTTATTCATCAAGAAAAAAATTCAAGGGCCAACATAAATAATCCTTAAGTTATGATACGTTTTTGGTTTAAGAAATAATGTATGAGAGAGAAAAGTATGATTAGTATTTTTCATTAAATTATTTTAAGTATCCCATTGGTTTTATTAAATGAAAGTGTGCAAGACTTGATACATTTTGACACCTAATTGAGCTTTGAGCGTAAGATCATTCATCACATTTGTGCTCATACATATCTTTTTACTGTGATGTCAAGCATAGCTTGTTTAGACTAGAACTTGCTTTTGAATACATGTTCAGACCACATTTCTGATGAATTTGTGTATAAAGATGATAAGGGTACTTAAGATAACCATTTTGACCTTAATAACCCTACCTTACTTTTTATCCCTAGAAAACCAATTTGAGCCTGACCTTTCATTTCTTACATAATGACTTCATTACAAGCCACTTTTACCCTTCTTTTTGTTGATGTGCTTAATGATTTTAAGCCCTTGAATTGAAGAAATTGTTTAAAACTTATTTGTATGAGATTTTGACTATTTCCATGAAAAGTAAATTAGTTGGTTTAAGTTGCATTATTTTGATTTTTCATTTTTTTATAGATTGGGAGAGAATTATTAAAAAATTCTCCAATTTGATGTTCTTGATCAAAAATAGAGAAAGAAAAAATAAAAAAGAAAAGAAAAGCGGTGATTGAAAATGATGTTATTTGAATCAAGTGAGTTTTGAATTGGTTTAAGCTTAAACTTGTGCGGATAAGTTTGAATGTTTCCTTCAATTTATTTAACCTAAAAATTTCCTTTTGTCATACCTTACCTAGGTTGCATTACAACCCTTATCAAGTCTCTTTGATTTTTGTATTCAATCTATTTTTGTTAAGTAGTGGATATATGATTCTTGAACAAGCTTATGAAAATAATTTGCTATGCTTTGTTTTGAGAACTTAATGAATCTTAAACATTGTGAGTGTGTAGAGTGAATCTATGAGAGGGTGTCAAGCCTTGATTCATTTAATTTTGATGGAATTGATGAGATGCTAAGTTTTAATTCTAACAATTTGTTATATGAGTGCTTATTCTCTTATTTGATATTTTATCCTAAAACTTTAATGTGAATTAGCTTTTGGATATTTCTAGATAGCATGAAAGAAGATGGGAGGTTGTTATAAGGATAATTCACGCCTAATGTCAGATTCACTTAAAGAGTTGGAATTCAATTAGGAAACTTCTTTCCATCTCTATTGTGTAGGGAATTGGTTTGGTCTAATTGTTTAACTTCTTGCAATATTCATAGAACTAGGTCAAATCTCAAGAGAACTAAACACTAATTTCCTAATTTCAATTAAGAAAACAAAGTGGAGGTTTATGATTAATTAACTAATTTACTAAAATTAACCATAAATCAAATGAAGATAAAAATTAGAAATTAAAGAGTACTTAACTTCGATTCAAGGGAAGACCTCATCTAATTGTACTATTGATCATTGGTCTAAAAAGAATAATTTTTACAATTCAAATATTTAATCCAAAACATATTAGGATAACCATAATAAGCCTCAATTTTTTCTAATTTAATTAGTTCAAATATAACATTTTAAGCAAAACTTGTCATCAATTGATTGAGTATGGTAGCATTTTATATCAATTAAATGATAGCAATAAACTTAGTGAAAAAAACTAGATCCTAAATTAAATAGTTGATATAGTTACAACTATTCAACTTAGTTTTCTTATTTATCATAAGTCAAATATGCAAATTTATAAATAACCTATGTGTTACTTGTACCAATTCTTCTTGATAATTGCGGATCATTGAATTCATGGATAGTTATAGAATAATCAACATCAAATTAATTTGTCAGATTAACCAATATTAATTATTCATAAAATATAAGAACATATAATAATAAATACTTGAATTAAAACATAATTATACGTTTAGAACAAAACTTCACAAGGTTATAATTAGAGTTTTGAATTCCCTTGAATTAGAATATTTGAGTTTAGTAATACATGACTTTTGTTCCAACATCAAAAATAGAAGAAAGATGAAAGATTTAAAGAAAGCACAAAAGAGACTAAAAGAGAATGTTAAAGAAGGTGAAAGATGTGTTTTTGCATCTCTTCTCTACTTTAAAATGTCAAATATAATTAACAAAAATATATAAAGATAAATAATATCTTTAATTAATTATGTTACAAAATCAATAACCAGTAAACTAACCGTAGGAAATACACCAACAGAATAATAGGCTTTGTGTTAATTTCATCAATAGTCTTTTTTCAAACTATATCTATAACAACAAATCAATGCATCTTTTAAATGCACAGTGCAACCAATATTCCATTAATCATAAAGCTTAAGAGGAAAAGAAATGGTACACCATATTGACAATTAAGGGCTTTTTGATTCTAATATAAGTTTTTCTTTTTTCTTTTTATTTTTAAATATACTAAAAATATATTATTTGGTTGAATTTTTTGTTTTATTTCTTTCTAATTTTCATAACTTATGAAAATTATAAAATTTAATTATTTTATTTTTAAATTTTAGCATAACCTAATTTACCGCAAACTAAAATATGTATTATGTTATTATTGTTATTAGTTATTAATAAAATTTAAATGAAAAATATATTTAATTATGTTAATTTATTTCAATTTATAATTAATTAAAATTTATAAAATAAAAATATTTTTAAAATGTAATTATTTAATATATATATTTTAAAATATCTATAAAGGACATAAATTTTAAAGGTTATTTATATTATATTAACAAATATAAATACAATATTATTAATATTCACTAATAAATATTTACAATTAATTAATTCATAATTTAATTTATCTTTAAGTTTTATTTATTATTTAATTATTATTAGTAATAAAAGTGTAATTACTTTGACATCAACAATTAAAAAAATTATTTTTATTAAAAATGTCGAGAACTAAAAATCAGAAGAAAAAAAAAAGAACTAAAATTAACTGGACTCTAAGTGGCTAATTACAATCCATCTGCTATTGCAAAATAAATTTATTAAACTTATAAGCTTTTTTCATATGAAAAAATATGGTGATCATTTGCGGATGACATTGAGATTAATGATTACCTTGAAAGGTTAGCGGCATGGCTACCAAAATTTCACAAATATCAGGCATTATTTCAGTGTTGATTACAAGTCTAGAAGTCCATTCCAATGAAGCTTATTAGGTTTCAAATCAATCTTGTATGAGACAATGAACTTTAAAAAAGAAAGAAAAGATCCCAGAAGTGGCATACAGTTCTTTAGACAGCAAGAACAATTTACATTTCCAGCTTGCAAATTGCTAATCAGGGAAAGGGACCAGAGCACGCAGTGTCGATGCGTGATTTGCCGTGGTCTGCCGGCCACGTGGCTCCACATCGCCATCAAAGCTTCGTCTGGTGCAAGAAAGAAACTACAGTCCCTTTGGTTCAATTAGTTGAAGATAATCTCTAAGTAACCAACGGCAACGCGGAAGCAAGATAAGTGCGTATTAAATGTTCCTTTGTTGTCTATTAGCTTTATAATTAACTACTTTTGTAGACCTAACTAATGTGAAACCGAGAGATAGAGAGATATTCCTAATCCTATGATCTTCTCAGGCGCGTGTATATTGGAATCAACCACGTGCCCTCCATACTCTGCCCAATAATCCAAAAGACAAGCGAGAAGAAATTTTCTTTTTGGAACAGTATTTTAATAATTGCAAGAAAGTATTAATGACAGAATCCCTATGTTTCTGCACTCAATAGTTTGTTGAAGCTCTTCTAACATGGCGATGTTGATTAATCTACACCCTAAACTTCCCTATACTAATATTACTTCTTTAATTTGCTGGGTTATTATTATGTTAAGTCACTTTTGATCCTTAGCCAAATCCCGTCTTTGTTCATTGATACTTCGTTACCTTGATGAATAACTTGTAGACAGCTCTAAATGGCCTTGGAATGGACAATTTCCTATACAGGACAAACTTTATTCCATGAAAAGGATCAAAATAGCATCATATTCAAGTCATATATTAATCCAGACTAGAAGTCTGATCTTCCAATTCAATGACTACACATGCTTACTTACAAAAATCATTGTGATTCCAAATCATCTGCTCTGGTCCTTTTCTTTTTTCTTTTCAATTCCAACTACTTTTGACTATCATCAAACGGTATCTTCTTTTTGATACCATTCCAAGTTCTTCAATAAGTTTTGTCCCTACTAACACGAAAATCACCACAGGCGCAAACTCAAAATCCCTTCTATACACTAGTAATTGCCACTTCTTTTGTTTATATTGAACGAATTGTCTTTTCTCTTTCGATTACTTGTTCTTTCAGAATCTTTCAATTTAGCGCTGGAATTGAACTTGAGGGCCTAGCAACAACTGCTGGCTCAACAATGGCTGGTTTAGAAAGCTGTACTGGGATGTATCAGTTTGAGTAGTGTTGCTGTTAGTGAAACTGCAGAAATTCATGGGTTTCTTTGATGGGTGCAGCTCACCCTCACCAAAGTTGGAAGCCTGGCGTTTTGGTTTATTTTCCATGTTTGGAAATGGGGTGTTCAACTGAGGTAGCTTCTGAAACAAGTAACTGTTGCTTCCATTGAAGCCAGTATTGCAGTTGCTATGGAAGGGCTGGTCTAGAGTTGTAGTAGCAGCATTCATAGTTGGAGTTGATTCATACCCACTTGTGTTGAGCTGGTTCTCTGAGAAGAGACTACTCAGGATGGCGAAGTCCATTGGATCAAACAAGTTGGAGAAGGAAGATGACTTTTGGGGCATGAGAGCACAACTGTTGTTGCTTATGGGACTATTCAATGTTGGCAAAAGGGTTTCTTGTACAAATTGTTCTTCTTCCTCTTCCTGATCATGGTCGCTAGATGCGGCTGCTGCTACTGCTGACGGAGTCATGCTATGGGATTTCTTGTAGATCCGGCAAAGAACCCAATCATCTAACTGCGAAAAGAAAACGCAAAAGTCAAAACTTTCAAGCTACCTGCGTTATGAAAAAGGGTTAAGATGATAAGTCTAAGATGACACGTTATTTTTTGGTTCATATTTTTGGACTCATAGATAGAACCCCAATCTCAGGGCTGCAATTGGCAAATACCATTTCCGTTATGTTACAAGGAAACATTCCTAAAAGACACGACTTGGCAGAATATTTTATAAAAACAAGATATGAAAAAGAAAATCAAATACATACTATTATAATAGTCTACGCTACCTCCACGAGAGGAAGGTTAAAAAACGATATAACAGGAACAACCAAAAAGAACAATTGACTTGTAGAACATATGACCGGTTTAAACAAAGAACAATCCAATTTCTAGTTTAATGCACAAATAGTAATCAAAGCTACAGTATAGCTTATATAAATAATGCTTACTCTCATAGATAAATCCTTTGGCCTCATTGGTTTGCTGTTATTGTTGGTGTAAGAGGAAGCATCTGCTAGGCGATATTCATGCATAATCCAATTAGTCTTGACACCTTTAGGTGGTCTTCCCTTGTAGAAGACAAGAGCTTTCTTGACACCAATATTCTCTGTCCCTCCTGCACCAATAGTTGCCATTGTTGACGCCATAATAACCTTATCTGTGCCAGTTGCCTTCCAATAACCCGACGCGGCAGCTCTATTAGGTCGCGCTCCGTTCGGGTACTTTCGATCTCTAGGACTGAAAAAGTACCACTCTTTCTCTCCAAAGGTAGCTCTAGCTGTAACAAGATTAACATGAGCAAGACCACAAGAACCATTTCTTGGTTTCACTCTAGAATTCAACTAATATAAGCACGCATATATAAAACCTACTTGACAAGAGCATCTGTAATATCTAACTAGCAGATTATGTGGAAGTAAATAAGGCATAAGAAACTAAACCAGATATGCAGAGAGCGCTAAGAGGCGAAAAGAAAACCAACCTGGCAAGTCCCAAGGGTCAAACTTGTAGATATCGACATCGGCAATGATGGAAAGAGGAAAGGGTGTGGAAGTAACCTTCTTTTTGAGGTAATGGACGATTAGCTCTTCATCTGTGGGGTGGAACCTAAACCCTGGAGGCAAGGTTGATTGGGGGTTCTTCATGCTATCTAACATGTATTATGGACCAAGCCCAGAAAGATAGAAATTTGGATGATGTTTTCCGGGTAAATAATTTGCTTGAGACTTGGTTATGGGGTGATACTCTATATGGCTGAGCTTGCACAAGAGATGTATATATATATTTAGAAAAGGTTGGGTCTTTGATGTCAAAAATCCAACTCAAAGAGGGAAAGAAAGAAAGAGAAGGGGATTGAAATTTTTGGGAGCAATGGATTGGGTGCCAATTTATGGTTGTGGGAATTTGTCCTCTTGCGGAAATTTGGATTAGGCCTAGAGGAAAAAAAAGAAGAGAAAAAGAAAGAAGAAGAATCAACAAGTAGAAGAAATGAGTTGCCAATTAAGCTTGGACCCCATCAAAGGAGCCAGCTAAGAGGAGGCTCTGACGCTATTGGCTTCTCATTCACAACCCTGCCCGACTTAATGGAAAAGATGACGGCTAGCAAAGGATGAGTTTGGTGATCTCATGCCCTTCATTGATTCTTTCAAGATAAAAACTTGACACGTGCCCAGTCCCACTACACACCCCACCTTTGTCCTATCCTTCGACCTAAAAACTCTTGTGCTTGTCCCAATCAACGCTTTGCCGTAAATTTATGCGTCTCTTGACTTCCTTCACAATCTTTAGGATAAACACTTGTTCAATGGCTTTACATGATATGCTCCTATGGGTATATTTGTTATTGACGGGGTCCTCAGGCAGTGGACAAAAAGGACAAAATGAAATGTACAAGAAGCAAAAGGGTCTAAAGAGATAAGGCCATTCTATAGAGATATTATGGAGGAGTGGGTTTTGGGTAATAGGATTGGATGGTAACTAAAGAATGTGTAAGATTTAGTTGCATGAGTCAGAGACTGTTCAGTGGTTTAGTAAAAAGCTAGCTTATGACCTAATTTATTTGTGAGCCGCCAATGCTGGCTGATTAAGAATCAAGGTCATGATCAGAAATGGCACTTCTCCGGCATTACAATCATGTTATTTTTGCACTGAATTAATCACTAAGTAACATCTGATCACTTGACGAGTAGGTATTAGTTTCTAATGGTGTTTAATGCAGAAAATTAAAGAAAAGGAGCTATGGCATACAAATTACAAAGAAAATGGGATAAGGTGCGTGGAGTGTAAGGAAACGATGCTCACATCTATTCTTTCTTTTTAATGCGCGTGGCTGTCAAGAAACGCACACGCTTGTATGTTCTTCACCACAAGCTTAATTTGCTTCCAAGTTCGTTAATACACTATAATCAATACTTCGGTTTGATTAACGTTCTAAACAAAAAAATCGTGAACTAATTAACTATAGAAGTGTAGCCTTCTTAAACTCTTTTATCAAAGTTGTGGTGTTAAAGAGGATCTAAGACTTGGATGTTCTTGAGATGATTGCTGAGTTCCGGTCAAACCCTATTTATTTATATTTATATTTTAATTTTTAAATTAGCAAAAGAAATATTTGTTTTAGTTTTTAATTTCAGCTTTTTTTATGGATCGTTTGACTTCTACTTTATTTTCTTTGTAGTTTATAGTTTATATTTTTTAATATAAAAATAAATTTTGTTTAGATAGCTATACTTTTATTATTGATAATAATAATTACATATTAGATAAAAATTAAAGATAAAAATTTTCATTAAATAATTTATTTTAATTTCTTATTTAACATTTGTTAAAAATTATTAAAATTATTATTTTATTTATTAAAATAAATAATTTAAAAATCAAGTTTTTATTCATAAATTAATATTTATTTTAATTATTGAATTAAATTATATTTAAATTTTATATATTTTGAAAATATTTTAATTTTAATTATATATTAATAATTATTAAATTTACTTTAATTAAAATTTTAAGTGAAATT
>JAOTIZ010000002.1:9672390-9688335 GCA_027123425.1 Erythroxylum panamense | reverse complement strand
CATGCTATATTTGATATTGATTCCATATGATAATTAATTAATTTAAAAAATATATTATATTATAATTATTATATATATTAGTATAATTAAAAAAACATAATAATAAAATTAAATATGTTATTGTTTTTAATTTTTAATTATAAATCTCAATCAAACAAGTTTTTGTTTTTAGTTTTTATATTATAGATCTTAACCAAACAGGTTTTCGTTTTTTTTCAGGAAAAAAACAGAAACCAAAAACAGAAAACAAAAACTAAAAACAATAACAAAAAAATAAAAGTAGAACCAAACGGCCAGTTTTCAAGATACAAATACAATTAACTACTGTTTGTAAAAATTACAAATACATGTGACCGGTAAAATTACTTTTTTTGGATCTTTCATAGTTGATGCACTTCCCCCGGCCCAACAAAGAGGAGCAAAGAGCACGGCTCTTTTTCCTATTTATTTTTGCGTACCAAAATACAAAAGCAAAGGGTGTGATCCCAAATTCGCAAAGTTTTGAACAGGATGAAATGTGATGGAATGTTTTACAATGAAATAAAATATAAATAGAGATAATATTAAAAAATTATTATTTAAAAATGATGAAAAGATTTATAATATAATATAATAAAATATTATTTAAAAGAAGGGTTTAAAATATTTTTAATATTTAAAATAAAATACTGATACCTTTTTCATTCCGTATCATTTCATTCCGATATAAATCTTTTTTCTAATTCTATTAATAACCACCATAATTTATCATCTACGACGTAAAGAAGATTTGAAGTATACAACTATACATATCCGCACTCGGTGATTTCGAGGTCTAAAATGCAAGCTGTCATTAGCAAAGATGGCTAACAACAATATGCTCACTTTGATCGAGCGACGTTTGCAAGAAAGCCACCAACTATAAGTGCATGGTTACACCCTTTCAAGAGAAGAGTTTCAGGAACTTACCTTTCCTCGTCTCATGGCCTGAACTATCTATGCTAAGTTTAATTATAGAAAATAACGTTGTACACATGATCAAGACAGTATACACGACGTCGAATTTTGGCTTCTTCTGCTTTGCGATCTTCTTCTTCCGTGTCTTCTCGGATGGATCTCCTGCCACAGTTGCCCCCTCAGGTTCTGTTTATTTCTTTCTCATTAATCTATCCTGCCTGTATTGGCAGTATATGTGTATGTTTACAACTTCTATAATATTGGAGGAACCCAGGAATCTAAAGTATTGTATAATTGAGAGCACTAATTAACAATGCTTTTGCAGGTCAGTGTCAGCTGAACTTCAACGAGTTTCCATATCAGCCGACGGGAGACTGCATGGGCCATCAGGAGAAGATCAAGTACTTGGGAAGCATTGGCACGACGCTTTGTTGTGGATATGTTCTCGATGTTCTAACCAAAAATCTCGCCGAGCACGCTAACAAGACCATAGGCAATAACATTTTCATGCCACAAGAACAGTGGGAATCATGCAACCGCAACGTTCTTCAAGAGAAGGATGTGTCTGCCCATTCTTGTGGTTTTGATAAACTTTATAACGGAAGTCATGCGTGTACGAGTTTTTCTTTGTCATCAATCCAGCAGGACTTGGTGTTCCAAAAGGCACTGAATTTGTGCTCCAGTTTTGGCTCTTCGTTCAACGATGCATGTAGTAATTGTACACAGGCAATTATGGATGTGAGGAATAATATGTTATCACATTTGAAGGCGGACATTGATGATGGCGCGGGAGCATCGTTGTGTATAATAGCTGTTGTTATTGCTATTGTAGCTTCACGAATAGATGATCGATCTTCAATCGATGATTTCTACAGGTGTTTGTCCAACTTACGTGTATTCGGTAATAGCTATATCCATTTCCTATCCTCTTGTTCTGTCTTGTACAATAAGCTGTTCATGCAATTGGACTTGTTCTCTGTCTTTATAATTTCGTCACTGATACTGCT
The DNA here is from genome assembly GCA_027123425.1 of Erythroxylum panamense. Taxonomy (NCBI): domain Eukaryota; kingdom Viridiplantae; phylum Streptophyta; class Magnoliopsida; order Malpighiales; family Erythroxylaceae; genus Erythroxylum; species Erythroxylum panamense. The sequence goes on along the minus strand of JAOTIZ010000002.1, from coordinate 9,686,392 downwards.
AGATTTGTTTCAGAATTTGAGTTCTTCTTGACATTGCTTCTTGCGTTTCTGAACAGATCCCGGATACATCAAGCTAAGAAGTAAGTTAACCTACTACTTTTTGTGGTTAAACGAGTCCAAGTTCATCTGTATATATCACCTGTCTGTCATCCTTTTTGTGCTCTGACATGAATCACAGATTTTAGCGCTATTATTAAGTTTATGACTAACAAACGACAAAGCTGTTTCTCAGGTTCTGCGGTGAAAATGGTACTTGCCATCATTATAGCAAGCATTGTCCTGATGCTGGTGCTTCTTCTGATACGATACGTGGCTAAGAGCAAGAAGAAGAAGAGGTTCCCAAAGCCTGCAACTCGATCTAAAGAGAGTACTTCATGGTCTAGCCTCTATAGATTCTCCATAGCGGAGATCGAGAATGCCATAAGTTACGGCAACGATAAGATAAGCTTAGGACAGGGGAGTGCAGGGGAGGTTTACAAAGGTGTTTTGCCCAGTGGTCAAGTTGTGGCCGTCAAACACATATATCAGCATAACTCCAGTGATTCTTTCCAAAGGGAAGTTGCAGGACTTTCAAGAGTTAGACATCCGAACCTCGTTTGTCTCTTTGGCTGCTGCATCGAGGGAGGCGAACGGTATCTCGTCTATGAATATTGTTCCGCTGGCAATTTGGCTCACCATCTCCTAAGTAATATCTTCTTCAGGATTATTCTGTTAGTATTCTTTATATGTTATTTTTTGCTTCTCACAGTAACAGGATAGAGATCAGACTGTTTTCTGAGGCCTAAATGTATTATTCATCCGCTTTACGTTATCTTCAAGTTGCATAGTGGCTGCGTATATGTCTATGCAGGAAAAGACACTGTCTTGACATGGGATACAAGAGTTAATATCCTAAGGGGTTGTGCGCTTGGGCTCCGATACCTCCACCACTATATAGATGGTTGCATAGTTCATAGAGATGTCAAGGTAAAAAACATGAATTGCTTTGTAGATTAAGAAGAAGCATATAGAATTATTCTGTTCAATACGGATTGCGCATGTTTCAACAAAGGCATTTGAAAATAGTCCTATATTCCTAAAAACACAAACATGCAGATTGACATTGAAAATTTGTAAAACCAAGTTTTGCAAAGTTCAGATAAACAGAATGACATCCCGACTCATAAGACCCAGGCTCTGCATAACCAAGGAATGATATGAGTTCCATTCTTAGTTTCTTCAAGTTTACTGTGCTGCATAAGTTCTAAGCATGATCTGTTAAGTTTTCCTAATCTCTATTCAATACTCGTTGCCCATATATGAATAGCTAATTTCTAGAGGTCTTATGATGTTTCATTCTTCTTCATAGCTTACAAACATCCTCTTGACTGACAACATGGAAGCAAAGCTATCAGACTTTGGTTTGGCAAGGATGCTGGGTTTGGAAGAGAGCAAAGTGTTTACAGATGTTAGAGGAACCATAGGTTATATGGACCCAGAATACATGAGCAATGCCAAGTTAACCTGCGCTAGTGATGTTTATAGTTTCGGTATCGTTATACTTCAATTATTATCAGGGCAAAAAGTCATTGATCTGGATCTGGATGCCAGAGAACAGCTCACTAGAAAGGTATTATGATATTTCTAGTGCCTACAATTCCTGTACTTAAACGCATTATAGCACAAAAGAAAACAGATCCTGTGTTGTCTATGAAGGCAAAAGATGTTTCTTGTGGAAAACGTCCTTTATCCGATATTGAAGATCCAAGGCTGGAGGGGAGGCTGAACAGGGCAGATTTTGAAGCCATCTTACAAATTGCTATCCTCTGTGTAGCCAAATCAAGCAAAGGCCGACCAACTATTGATGTCGTCTATGAAGAGATAGAGACGGCGTGGGCAAACACAGTTGCTGACATGGTTGATTACATATTATGTTATCGTATGTTACTCACTAGCTATTGTATGACATCTCAAGGTAACTTAGATTGTTCACTGAATGCAGAGAGGAAGGCATGGATTAGGCTCTTCATCACCAACGTCATTGTCCAGATCTTTGGAATTGCAGCGTGAATCGATAGGGTTGATCCAAATTGGTTAAAAAGTGATGTTTGTCACACAGTTAAGGCTAATTTGTTACCGTTTCATTGTATGTAAGGAAATTAAAAAGAAGTTTTAAATCAGTCTTTTCAATTAAGAGACCTGCTGAATGAAACAAAATTGGCATCAGAGGACATGAAGTTCCGGCATTTGACAAGAAAGAGGACTGTTGTTAGCCATGAGAACCGGAGAGAGTTCATCTTCTAGATTATTGTAAGTCGTGATTTTAGTTTCATTTAAGCCGAGAAGTTTTCTTGGTAGATCTTGGTTTGTACAGTGGTCCTTTAATTTACTTGAAAAGCGAGAGACCATTATGTGTAAGATCTCATTCCATATTATAGTTATCTAAACTAATTATTCCCACAGTCAGGAATTTAAGAAATCAATCTGAAAATATAATGATACAAGTCTAAGAAAATGAGTGCTATGTAAGGATCGTAAGTCTTATTTTACTACAGGTGTGAAGAGCAAAATTGAATATACTGTAAAAGATCTTTGAGAAGTCACGGATTTCTTTATGCAAGACCTTGTCCATAAGGACTATAGTGTACACTTTTCAGTTCTTTGAAGTAAAATTCTTCTTCTTGAGTTCAGATCCATTGTTCAATATTATCCTGTGTCTTATTGTGTCCAATAAATCTCAGTTATTTATCTATGTAGATTTCATGTAGGTGTCGCGTGGATCCCACGTGGGTCCCGCAAAATAAATGACTAAGATTTCATGAGACAGAATAAGACAGGGTAATATTGGACAAAGGATCTGGTCCTCCGAGTATGTGTAGCAAAGATGTTGAAAGGGGATTTGGTGTTCCCGTTAGATTTTAAGCGTCTTTAAAATACCATTTTTTCGCTTATACAGTATAAGTATAGATTCATTTATACAACAGTAAATCATCCTTGATGAATTTAATAATTCATATTTAATTAAGAAAAAGAGAACCATGCAAAGCATAGTAAATTCAGCTATAGATAAGTTGCTCTAGTTCTCTGTGTTCGATTGTTAAACCGGGGGAACTTTAAGCATTGATGATGACTTCTGTCTTTGGAAATAAAGGTCGATAGAACATATGCTTAACAGTTGTTGGATGCAAATTTAGACCTGCTTCAACTCTTCATAAATCATGTTCTCTGTTCTATATCTAGAGAACCAGCGTGTAGTATTAATTTGATCATTCTGGATCATGTTTTAATATTTTATCCATGGAAAACGGAGGAGGAAGTATGGAAGGAGTTCCCAAGTGTATTTGGACAAAGCAGATGATAATCAACTTTAACTTCTTTAAAGTCATATATTAAGCAAAAGTGTCAAGAAGATTTGAGTTCAACTGGGATTACACGTGTTTTCTTTGAACAATCAGTGGGAAGTTGCTTTCCTTGTCATGAGAATGAAAAGATAGCAATACCATTTTTCTTGTTTAAAAGCAATGAAATGCATTTTGTAGTGAATTGAAACGTGTACGCGGGACATCTCAATATCAAATTGGAAGAGCATGTTTGTAAAGTCCATTTCCATCTTTATGGCCTTAGAAGACAGGCCTACTCTAGTACCAAATGAAAGTATAGCTACTGTATAGGTTTTCCGGCAATTCATTGCTACTTATTGCCAAGTACCAGGATCTAACAATGGATTTGAAAATGCATAAGTTTCAGATTCTGGTAAGAATTCGTGGTGGCAAAAGTTGCAGGCATTCTTTGCAACCAAGTTACGAAGAAGAGTGGAAACAAGCCATGCAGGTGTTCACCCTTAGACTTAACTCCACAACCAAAATGGATGCCAATAATTTTATCAGTCACAGGCGTCCTGTGATTTCTGTGATTCTAATGAAGTGAAACAAATTAGACGAGACAGTCACAAAAGAAGTGACTCTGAGGGATTGCTAAACACGGAAGAAAGGACAAACTCTTCAGTGTCCTTTTTCAGAATCTGCATTTAAGTTATGGCCCGTGCACGAGTCATCTCCCCGAACCCGCAAGCTTTGACAAAGCTAACTAAACTGCCAGACAAAAATCTGTGGCCTAACTCATATTCTGCTTGTATAAATTGAACGCTTAGGTAAAGTTGTATTAAGAGCTTCAGGGAACACATAGAAACAAATTTGTTTCTTTTGAACACTCCAGTAGAAGTATCTGGGTTGCTGAAACGTCAACAGCATAATATGGCGTTTGTGACACATGAGGAATTAGCCTTCGTATCTGGCGTCATAGGTATACTGTTCACGTACAAAAGCGTCTTTCTGCTTAATTGCTTCACCTAGCATTAACATTTACTTGTTTCTTGCCATCCATAGGTAACATTATCGGATTCTTGCTGTTCTTGGCACCACTGTAAGAGTCTTTTGTCTTGGACATAATTTCTGCTCCAGTTAAGCTGTAGCTACAAGTTCTTTATTCTAACTTTCGTTTTTCTCAGCCCCACATTCTACACGATCTGCAAAAAGAAAACATCTGAAGGGTTTCAGTCCATACCATATGTGGTGGCGCTTACGAGTGCAATATTGATCTTAACTTATGGTCTTCTAAAAACTAACGCCATTTTACTCGTTACCATCAATTCCGTTGGTTCCGTCATAGAAATTACGTACCTTGCAATATACCTCTTCTACGCATCCAAGAAGCAGAGGGTAAGACTTATATGTCTTCCTCAAGACTTTGTATAATTACGTTTTTAAACAAAATTTACATTATATCATGAGAAGCCCACAAGCACAACCGTCTGACAGTATACAGCATTACATGCAGATACTGACATTGAAGCTGATACTCATCAACCTGGGGTCTTATGGCTTGATGATGCTTATTACCATCTTACTAGTAAAGCCCTCTTACCGAGTTTCTGCTGTTGGGTGGATATGTGCTGCTTTCAATCTGGCTGTGTTCGCTGCTCCTTTAAGCATTATGGTAATTCATGATTCTTAACTGGACATGAATATTGTCTGTGTTTCTATTGTGACGATGCTGAATTTACACTTCTTTTCCATACTTATTTACCCTTTTTCCAGAAGCGGGTGATAACTACAAAAAGTGTAGAATACATGCCTTTCTCCTTGTCCTTTTTCCTCACTCTCAGCGCAACCACTTGGTTCTTCTATGGATTCTTCACAAGGGATTGCTTTATTGCAGTAAGTAAACAAAACCAACTTCTACTATCTTAGAAACTTGTGGACATTTCCTCTTAATTAAGTTGAATTATTAGTGTAATTCACAGCAACTAAATGTCTCTAATTTAATTTTTAAATAATTAAGGAGACAAATTGCAACTTTAAACTGCACAGATCTTTCAAATTCTGCTGCATAACAACCTCTTAAAAACCATTGCTTCGCAACTTTAGGTACCAAATGTGGTTGGATTTTTGCTGGGACTTGCTCAAATTGTCTTGTACCTGGCATACAAGAATGCCAAGAAGGATGACCAAGAGAAACCACCAAATGGAAAGGGAGACACTGTTGAAATGATACACACAAAAGCTAATGACAATCAACACATGGAGATGAACCACTATGTCGTCTGCACCTGCAAACATAAGAAACCAAATGAGAACAACGTCGAATGATCATCTATTGCGGCGATTCCTTCTATATATCCAAGCACAAGCGCTATTAATGTATTTTAGTATAAACAAGTATAGATGAAGAGTATTGCTCGTTCAGTCATTGGAAGAGGACGGGAGAAAAATAGAGCCCTTAAAAGTAACCTTAGTAGCACAAGTTTCTAGCTCCTGTGTTGCCAATGTTGTTATTCTCTTAGTGTCGTTCTTATGCACGTACTGTATGGCTTGGTATGTTATTATGCCAGATGGCAAGAACCCTAATAAATCAGTGTTTTAACATGAACTCGTACGAAAATGTGAAGGACGTGTAGCTAAGGAGAAAAGCATTCTTTGATCATGGCAAAGACCTAACTTGTCCTCTGCTATTTCTGTCTCTGCTCAATTTTCAGTTTCATAAGCCCCCTGTGCAACTCCTAGTTGTTTGAAGAAAAGTTAGGGAATTGTCCAATAGTAATAAACACTGAACTCAACACAATTATGAAATTTTAGGTTCAAATCCTTATTAGTCTATATTCTTCAAGGAGATGCCTGGAATGTTGTCCGTCTAACCCTTTACCACATGAGACTATATACAGCAATAGACAGGGCAAGACGAATTCAATTTCTCTTGAATACTACGGCATTTATGGTCACTGATGTAGGTCTCATGGAACAAACGATCCCAGTAGCCACATCCATATGGAATTCACCGATAACAGAAAAGTAATGTGAAAGCTTACTTCTGGTACGGAAGTGGATAAATCTGTTTAGTCCATCTCTATCCCCAATTTAAAGGGATTTAATCTTATCATGTTGTTGTAAGTTGTAACAATCCCACACATATGGAGATTTACTTTGATCACATTTGTGATTGTGTCTTGTATATAAATATCATTGGACAGCCAGCAGAACGTGAGTCTACAATTCCAAACCATTTTACCTTTCTTTCTGGTATTAAAGCCATTAAATGTTTAAATACCATTTTTCGCTTCTCAACCACGGCTAGTCAATCTTCATCCTCCTCCATGCCTACATCTCTCTTGTCAATCCATAATCAAGTAACAATCAAGCGCATCTCCTCTAATTATCTCCCATCTGGAAAACACAAATGATGCCACTTATCTGTGGACATCAATTAAATCATCACATAGATGATTATGTAGTCCCTCCGCCCAAAGAACTTGACAACAAACCAAACCCAGCATTTACCGAATGGTTCATAAAAGATCAACTTGTATTGGGTTGGATCTTAAGCTTTCTCTCTGAATCTGTCATCTCCCAGGTTGTTGGTGCAACAACTGCCCATGCTGCTTGGTCCTGTCTCCAGACCACATACGCGTCTAGTTCTCAAGCTCAAATTCGGACAATAAAAAATGCTCTCCATGATTTAAATCGAGGTATGACACTATTATTGTCTATATGGATCATGCAAAGTGACTGTTTGACCAGTTTGTTGCACTTGATGCTGTTATATCCGAAGATGATCATATTGATCACATCTTACGTGGATTGGGTCCAGATTACAGACCATTTACACGTAATATTGAAACAAGGTTAGCCTCTATCTCTTTTGATGATCTCTTTGGTCTACTTCTCTTTGAAGAAATCCAACTTAAATCTTCCAATGAAATTCTCAATCCCCCTATTGTTGCTCATTATCATGCCCACCAAAACAATGGTGGTGGCACTCGAGATCAAGGCCAAGGTCGAGGCTACAAATGTGGTGGTGGTAGTTATCATTTATATTCAGGTCGTGGACGCGGATTTTATAATCAAACTGAGAATTTCACACCAACTTGTTACAATTATCGTGGCCAATGACACACCTCCAAACAATGTCCAAGTCCTAAATACACTAATAACATTACCCATAATCCCAAACCAGCGGCCAACTACTCCTCCTCCTCCCCATCAGCACACACCAAACCATGGATTGTTGATGTTGGAGCAACCCATCACTTGACTTATGAACTGGAAAATCTAGGAATCCACTCCGAATACTCGGGAACTGATGAAGTGGCTCTTACAAATGGTAAAAGCTTACCTATTACTCATATTGGCTCCAATAATATCTCTCTCACTTCTCGCAAGTTTGCTTTAAATAATATTCTTCATGTTCCAAAATCTAACACAAACTTGCCATCGGATCGACAGTTTACCATTTCTAATCATGTCTCGCTTGAATTCTTCCCTAATTTTTTTGTGATAAAGGATCTCACGACAAGACAACCACTCAACCAGGGATATACTAAAGATGGACTTTATTTTCTTGCTCCAGATCATATCTCTCCAGCTTGCGATTTAGTTTCCTTTTCAACTTGACATGCCAGATTAGGTCAAGCTTGTTCAAAAATAGTCAATAAAGTTTTATCATTGAATAAATTGCTAGTTTCTGATAAGAGAAATACATCGTTGTGTGAGACATATTGTGTTAGTAAATCACATAAATTGCCTTTTCAAGATTCGAGTTATCTGCTACTGAGCCATTAGAATTAATTTATTCTAATTTATGGGGCCCTGCTCCAATTCTTTCAACTGATGGCTGCCTATATTATGTGCTTTTCTTTGATCACTATACTAAGTACACTTGGATTTACTTTCTTCGTAAAAAATTTGTTTGATGGATTTATTAAAAAAAATTCAATAGTGGCTCGAAATTTAATAAAGCAATTGATTAGGGAGGGGAATTTCAAGCTCTAAAATGTTATCTAGCTAGTAATGCTATTATTCAAAGAAGCTCATGCCCACACACATCCAAACAAAATGGTTGTACTGAACGAAAACACCGACACATCATCGAAACTGGTCGAGCCTACCTATATCATTCAGCAGTACCACTAAAATATTGGGATCATGCATTTGCAACTGTTGTTTACACAATAAACCGCTTACCTACCCCAAAGTTAAACCACAAATCCCCTTACCAATTCCTTTTTCAACGTAACCTGGCATACAACTGCCTTCGTGTTTTTGGTTGTTGCTGTTATCCATGGTTTCGACCTTATACTAAAAACAAACTTGAACCTCGTTTTTCTAAATGTGTATTTCTTGGTTATAGTCTCCTTCACAAAGGTTATAAATGTTTGCCTTTATCCACTAACCAAATATTTTACTCACGCCATGTCTTGTTTGATGAACAGGTTTTTTTGTTCAAGGAAAGAGATGGGAAACCTTCAATTCTTGGTCCACCACAATCGCCAATTCCCATTCTCTCACTTGTATGACCACATCCACCACAACCTACTTCAATCGAACCAAGTCACACTCCTGCCCTGCCACAAATTCATCCCTCAATGCTACTAGAATCAAACAGAACCCTCGATCTTCCGATTGATAATACAACTGCCACTCAAACTTCTCCTATTGCACCTTAACCAGCTCCTACACTCCAAACTAGCCACAAAGCATAGCAAAATCTAAACCCAAATCCTCAAAACACTCACCCTATGGTAACCAGAGTTAAAACTGGAAATTTAAAACCCAAAAGTTATAACATAACTTTAACTGTGCTCACCACCCCCACTACATACCAAGAAGCAACAAAACAATCAGTTTGGAGGAAAGCAACGTCTGAAGGAATTGATGCCTTAATGGTTAATGGGACATGGGATTTAATACCAAGATCAAAAGCTACAAATGTGATAGGTTGCAAATGGGTATATTGCATAAAGACAAAACCCGATGGATCCATTGATTGCCACAGGGATCGACTTGTTGCTAATGGGTTCCACCAAAGACCTGGTGTAGATTATGCGGAAACTTTCAGTCTATTATCAAATCCACAACTGTTCGACTCATCCCCTCAATTGTTGTCAATAAAACATGGCCTATATGTCAACTTGATATATCAAATGCCTTCTTGCATTGGTCACTTGAAGAACCGGTATATATGGAACAACCTCCAAGTTTTATTGATCGAACCAAACTACAACATGGGTGTTCCCTAAAGAAGTCATTATATAGTTTGAAACAAGCTCCACGAACTTGGTATTTTTGTCTCAGATACATATTACAAAAATTTGGCTTCAAAGAGTCAAAGACAAATAATTCTTTGTTCATTTATACCTCCGGAAGAAATACTGCTTATTATCTTATGTATGTTGATGATTTGATTTTGACAGGCTTCACAGCTCATCTTCTTCAAAAAATCACTTATTATCTTGGGTTAGCTGTTGCTATTAAAGATTTGGGCCCTCTCACATTTTTCTTGGTGTTGAAGTTATATGGAAATCAAATGAATTACATCTCTCTCAATCTAAATACGTATGGGATCTTCTACGACATATAAATGTGCATGAAGCAGGCCCTGTGTCCACGCCTTCTTCTCCACAAGGCACCTTATCTTTGCACACATCTGACAACTTCAAAGATCCTACATTATTTCGTCAAGTAGTGGGCACACTACAATATTTAACTCTTACACGACCTGATATTACCATGACAATTAACAAGACAACCTAGTTTATGCACTCACCCTCGATAAACCAATGGCAAGCTGTGAAACGAATGCTTCGGTACTTACAGGGAACAATAGATCATGGTCTTCTCATTCAACCTTCAAGCACTCCACCACTTTTTGCTTTCTTTGATGCAGATTGAGGTGGTGACAAAATTGATCGCAAAAGTACTTCCGCTTATTCAGTTTACCATGACATCAATCTCATCTCTTGGTCCTTAAAGAAGCAAAACACAGTTGCTCGATCAAGCACAGATTTAGAATATCGAGCTCTAGCGTCTGCAGCTTCCGAAGTATACTGGTTACAATGTCTTCTGCAAGAACTTCACCAACAGCTTCCTTCTGTTCCACGCATTTGGTATGATAACGTCTCAGCCACATATCTTGCAGCTAATCCAGTATTCCACTCTCACTCTAAGCACCTTGAACTTAATTTTTACTTCGTGAGAGATCAAGTTCACAAGAAAAATTTACATGTATCGTACATTCCCACTGCTGATCAAGTAGCTTATATCCTCACAAAACCATTATCCAAACAACGATTTCTTTACTTGAAATCCAAACTGATGGTTGTTCCTCCCATCTGTTTCCGAGTGGGGAGGGTGGAGGTGGGTTTGTTATGGAAGTGGCTAAATCTGTTTAGTCCATCTCTATCCCAAAGTTAAAGAGAATTAGGGGGCGTTTGGTTTGAGGGTTTGGAAATGAATTAATAGAATAATTGTAAAAACATTGTTTTTTTTGGAGTTTTCAATTTCAGGAGAATAGATTTATCCCATTAAATTTGAGAATCTACTAAATCCACCAGGAGGTGGGTATCGAGTTTTCATTCCAATCTAAGTTTTTATCACGTTTATTTTTTACTCTTTTATCCCCAGCCTTTGTCCTACCATCCTCTTTACTTCCTTATCGCTTCTCAATTCCTTACGATCTCTCATCCTGCCTTATCGCGTCTCATCAACGAAGAAATTTTTTATTCTGGGCCTCCAAGTATATTTTCTAAAATCCCTCGTTTTAATTTGATGTTAAATGAACTGGATAGAACCTGGTTAAATTTTTTTTACAAACATATAGAGATAGTCCCAATAAACATATGAAGGACAAATTATTTTCATTTTTATTAAAGGTAAAAATGATATTATATTATCTTTCATTCTCATTAATACAACAAACCAAACAACATTATTAGTAATAATACAGAAACCCAAGTTACAAATCAAACATCATTTTTTTTATTTTTCATACCTATCCCCATCCTCTTCTACTATTGTACCCATATCTATAGCCAACCCTGTACTCAAACCAAACGCCTACTTAATCTTATCACGTTGTTGTAACAATCCCACAGACATGGGGATTTACTTGGATCACATTTGTGATTATAACTTGTGTAGAAGTATCAATGAAAAGCCAGCAGAACGTGAGACTACAATTCTAAACCATTTTTCCTTTCTTTAACTTCATCGTCATAAGCTATCCAAAACGAAAAGAACAAGATGACGGGGAACAATATCTAACGCTCACTGAAAATAAAATTGTAGTGGAAAATTGATCATGAAGAAGAGAAATAGAAAGGCCCAAGAAGGGATACTTGAAGATACAAACTAATTTAAGGAAAATGGACAATTTCGATATCCACCATTTATGTACTTTGCTGTATTTATGTACAGAAAAAAATTTTGCAAGAAACTGAACGTTTCATATTTCCACCCTATCAATTGCATTATCATCCTCACTTTCTGAGCCGAACTCTCCTCGGGATATAATATTCATGAAAGTCTTGGTCGCTTGGCCAACAGCATGAGTAGTCTTCTTCGCTGCCCCAGCAACAACAGGTTGCCATGAGATAATAGGCAAGCTGGCTCTCTCTTCAATCATTGCTAGATTAAACGCAATACACAGTATTTGTCAGTTGAGGATTGGTAAACAATAGAAGATGAGCAATGTGTGCCATTACAGTGGGATAGAATAACTAACAAATAGTATGCTGGTGAGCAAGGGCGCCCATCTGCTGAATTCCTGCTTCTGCTGCTTGAACAGTTTGAGTTGATTTTTTGACTCCGTCAGCTATCTCATGGCTGTGTCAGTTCAGATAAAATATTACAATCAATAGGATATAAGCAAATAAATCATGATGAATTGCTGAGTGTGCTTCATGCTTTCTATTATCAAGTAGGTAAATGTAAAAAAAGTGCAGGCATGTTAGTATTCTGATAACAAGTCTTGCAATTCACGTGAAATACATGGAAAGAAGAACAGTAAGAATTAGCTTGATAAAGAAATAATGCCTATCACCTTTCTTTTTTTCCTCATACAAGAATTAAAATTTTCATGCAGTAGTGAAAAAGACAAAAATTTCACCTCAAGTCACTCAACTCCAGTGTAAGATCGCTGATTTCCATGCCTGAAAGCCTAATTGCAGCCATTGTACTCGGGAGTTCCTCACGAGCTGTGTCTGCAAGCTTTGAAAGAGATGTTGCAGCTCTCCTCATCGCCTACCAAAAAGGTGGCACCGCAGAGGAAACCGGCATGTGAAAGGAAAAGTAATTCTTATTATTGAATTGCAAAGTTGAAATTGATAGCTCCTTTTTGATTGTAAACAATATAGCTTACTTGTGCCATACACATTTTAGAGAAACTTAAGACAAATTTAACAATTATATGAAATTCAGCCACGAAAACACGAGACAAAAGAAGCTGCTCTTAAAACAGGCAGATAACTTGCAGTTACAGACAAAGAAGATAAACTCAAGTCATTTAATGTTAGAAAATTTACAGATTTGTTATGTTAGAAAACTTACATAGAGTGTAGGGACAGCAGCAACAACAAGGCTAGTAAATGTAACAGAAGCCTGCAGACAGTGGCAGTAATGAACAAAAATGAAACATTTTCCAAAAGGTCAATAAAACCATCGTAACTATGGTTGCTTAGTATTGAGTGAACTGATATCACAATTCATAAATAAATTCCTCCACGTGCAAAGCACTCAGGCTAACTAATAACAATAACTGCGCACGGGGAAAAACAAGCAAGCGATCTCCAAACGTGGTAGAGAGCCAACAAACATTCCAAGCACGAACCCAAGTGCTCACAAACCAGAAGGCTTATGTATGACAAAAACCAAAACACTGAGAACAAGCAATAGTACGCAATTCATCAAAAGTTGCAGGCTCCTAAACACAACCATACTCAATTAACTGAAATCTCAAGCACTCGTCGCCCAAAGAAAGATTTAAAAAAAGATACTTGATACACAATCTAGCACAATTGTAATAAATTGATGTAAAGCAGATTATACCCATTAAAGAATTGAAAGCCACATAATCACCACATAAGCAAAACAACTTCCTCTGATTCATCGCCACAAACCATAATTGTTAGTGAATTCCGACAACCCCACCCCTCCCCAATCCAGCTACAGCTATGAAACTTCTAAAATCCTGAAGCAAAAAGAAACTCGTAAAGAGGCATAGGGCATCTACCGTGCACGCAGCAAAAGACAAAAGAAGTAGAGCTTGATCAATCATACTGAGCCTTTTCCACGACTGAATATAAGACGGAACAACTGAACCGCCTACTTGCACACTAAAACTCCTTCCCAGTTCCTCTTCACCAAAGCGTTCACCCGAAGATTCAAGGTTGGAACTTGATGGCATTTCATTGATATGATTGGACTCTCTGGAGGGCGTTGAAGAGCAAATTGGGTAAAAACTTGTGGGTCTCGGCGATTGGAGGATCAAAGAGGGGCGTGGTTTTTGACTATGGTTTATGGGTCTGGTTGGAAACGGAACTGAGTTGGCTCTAGGAGTCAGGGAAGTCAAAGCTCGAAAGGAATTGGAGGTCATGAGATTGGGTTTCATTGCAAAAAGTAGGGAGCTGCAAGCCAAGAAGGGTCAGGTGTTTCAGCTCTTCGCGTCTGTTCACTATTCATTTGTGTTGGCTCGT
>JAOTIZ010000002.1:9596987-9617021 GCA_027123425.1 Erythroxylum panamense | reverse complement strand
GCTTTCCGCAGCCTTACCCTCACCAGAAATCTAACTTGAGCGTCGGAGGGGCTAATCGGGACATCACCCCCGAAGTGTCTTCCATTGTTTTGCAGGTATTTTTCACGTGAAGTTTATCATAGAAGGTTGCCAATCGATGGATCCAAACGGCAACACACCGTTCGGCCAGATTCCGGTTGAACCAACTTTGATCACCTTGATTATTATTGAAGCAAAGTGATTTACTAATCGTCTTATCCTTGTGTATATAGATTTATACATCAATTGTATTGTCACCAGCATTTAATCTCCTATAAAATATTTAAGATATTCATTGATATACTTGTTTTGATTTTCAAGGAATATGATGAGAGACGCAAGACCATAACCTGGGAAGGAAATAATTAATATGACTAGTAACTATTTTGGAACCAACTTAGTTTCTGGTACATGAACATGCATTTATCTTCTCAATTCCACCAAGCTCATTACCTCTTATTTATTGACTCACCAAAGCAATGAAAACATACTTTCTACAGCGATTCATTCCAGAGATCCATGTCCACGATCAGGTCATCCCAGTCCCATTTGCTGATGCTACTCTCATCATCAATTGCAAATTTCACTTCTTCAAATTGAAAATCCATGCCCAGGTCAGCGGCATAACCATGTTCCTGATCTAGCCCTAAATAGCTGAAGTCCTCCTTTTGCAGAACAACTTGGTGTTCTTTTGCATCTTCAACTTGCTGCACTACTTCTGGTGTTGATGTCGTGCTCTCTTCTTGTGGTAGCTGATAGCTTGGTACCTCCGGAATTCTTAACCTCGTCGGGCTTGTCGCAAAGTTTAGAGGCTCTGACCTTATAGCCTCTACGTTGTTTCTGTTCATTTGCTTCTCTTCAGCTTCTTGAGCATTTAATCTTTTACTCAAGTGACAGTTCCAATAGTTCTTCACATCATTAGCTGTTCTTCCTGGGAGTCTCCCAGCTATCAGTGACCACCTAGATATTAGAATATCATAAGGGACTAACAATAACGAAAACTATAGCATTGGTCTAAGTATGATCTTATGCATGCAATTAGAGAAGTAATTAAGTCATTGTCAAGTTTTCTTTAATTTTCAAAAAAAGGATGTACTGTATATTGAGTAGCGTCATGTTCAGTCACATGGAATTAACTTGACCTGCGGTCCATCTCGTGGTTCCTCATTGCCCAAAATAAGAAAAAAATCAAAGATGAAGAGAAACAAAAAGTCAAGAATACAAGTCAATGCCTGGTGATTTCTATCTATGGTTGTTATTGCCTACATATATGCATGTGGATATGTATGAGTCGGATAATGATTAAGCTTGGTACAAATCAAATGGCTGAACATGGCAGAGATAACTTTCCATCTCAGGAATATAAAACATAACCCTTTTCTAAGAGGAAGTACTCAGGGATAAGGTAACTTTAATGCAACGAAGGACCACCGATTAAACTTGCCTGTTCCCCAAGAGCTTATGAAGCTTGATAATGAGATCGATTTCTTCCTTCTCAAAACTCCCTCTCTTGATGTTTGGTCGGAGATAGTTTAGCCACCTAAGCCTACAGCTTTTCCGGCACCTGTTTAGACCTATATAAATCCAAAATCAAGAATAGGGTTTTTAGTGGATTATTTGGTTCTGTACATTCTGTTAAAGAGATAGAGCCTTCTACAGTGTTCAGTAGTTCAAATGACAAAAATAGAAGAAAGCAGATCTCACCCTGACGGAAGTAACTATAAGATGATTGAAGATAAGAGAGAAAAGAATGTGTTTCCTTTCATAATATAAACAAGTAACATATATATCTGATGGGAAATACAGAAGCATAGTCTGATGCTTGAATATAGTCATCTGAAATGCAAATTTTATGGGTTAAATTCAGCTAAGGATACTCTTATGAGTTTAATAACATCAAGCAAAGACAGAAGAATCATCCACGTCTTGGTTTCTATTCATGGATATATCCGTCAAGAAAAGCGTAAAATTGACGAGAGTGGCTATAGAAAGGAAGTAAATCAGGAGAGTTCTGATGAGGATTACCCGCCAACAATGGTATCCGATGCCACTTCCCTTCTCCATACTGCTCTATGCATTTCTTGAGCAAGTGATCTTCTTCTTCAGTCCATGCAACCCCACCCATAATGATAGATTGCCAAAGTCTTGGATCGATAATGCAAAAACAACAAAAAATAAGAAATATCACCTCACAATTCTCTCCCTTTCCGATTTTCTATATCGCATGCTATGTGGCCTGTGCCAAGGATCTATATAGCAAGTAGTCGTACTTGTTTTTTGTTTTTATTTCGGAGTTCCTCTATCATCGATTCTATAATTACGTGCATGAAACAATAGTCAATGGTCCCCTTGCCTTTCTGACTTTGTCTGGCTGTATTCGTGTTTATGTTGAGACACCATGAGTATGGTGGTGGTCCGGCATTCCATAATCTTTTTAAGAATACATGCTTTTGTTTCTTATGTAATCGTTAATTTCAATATAACGTCTGGACTCCTAAAACTTGCCCAACCTTAATTAGGATGGATTATTAGTAGTTTATATATTTGTTAATGTCGTTTCTGGATGACTTTTTATCAAAATTTTATGTGAATTTTTCTAGTTATTATTATAAAAATAAAAAATTTGTCATTTTCTAATACACAAATGATAAACTTTCTAATACTCATATTTTAGATAATTAATTAATTAGTGAATTCACGTATTTAGATCAAGTTATAAGTTCAATTTAAATTATGATACATAATAAACCATAACATATATAAAGAGCAGATCTCTATTTATAATATAAAATCATGAGAAATTCGACCCTATTTTATTTCTGTTGTTATTCCAGACTTGGGTTAACTTGTTTTAAGAATAAGCTAGCTAGTACAAATGGTTCACTACTTTTATAACTAAGTTTTATTATAAAAGCTAAAGTTACTAAAATTAAAACTGCAAATTACCTATGAACATAGTTGGATTAGTGCAAGTCAGCACAGACTTCGCATTTTAAATTTTGGCGAAAGTTTTGAGCTTAGCTCTTAGAGTGGCAGAATTTATGTAACTTTTTTTTTTGTTGCTCACGAGGTGTCCTAGGAGGGCCTCAATTATGGAAAGACACATTTAAGCCATCCACTCCTAGAGGACCCAGACTAATTCCAGCTCGAACCGGGTAGGTCTCTTACGGTGGACAAAGTTCTGGCCCCAAGTTTTAAACGGTTGCATACATGAGGACGGTTCGAATCCGTGACCTCACTTAAGCCAGAAGAGCCCCTTACCAACTCATCTACGACCTGGGTTATGTAACTTTTAACCAAAGTGTGGACCTCTTGTCCTGACAAGGACCAAAATATGCATAATGTTGTTCCTTTCAGACCGTGACTCAGACAATCTTTAATGATCAACGGCCACCGATTGGTTGATTGCTTGTGTAGATTTTGATCGTGCGGTCCAAAATCAAGGTACACAGTATACATCTAACCAAAAACTGGACAGTGACCATTGAATCAAGTTGGTCCACAGCTACACATGTTAATTTTAACGATACAGTCATTTAGGCTACAAATCCTGAATTACTGGACGTGGTAAATGCCCGACGAGCAAGCTGTTTGTCCAAAATCTTATAACTAAAGATATTCAACCCACCAACACAGTTACGTGTGGGTAGGTAGATATTAAGCTAATAGGTGTGAACCAGCTGGTTAAAAGGAAGACAGTCGGCACAAACAAGACGTGAACATCAAAAGACCAATCTATTTCATGAGACCTAAAATTCAGAAACGTGAAAGCTATTTGAATAGATGACAACAAATTGATCAAAGTCATGTTTATATCAAACTCAAGGATCTGTTATATGCACTGTTATTGATGTGGAAGGAACAGGAGCATCTTTCCTCTCCCTCCCTCAAAAACACTGATCTTACTCCAAAGCATATACATTACAAGAAGATCCCTTGCTGAATAAAGGATAATTATTAATTGTTATTCCAAGTATTCATCAAAACAAAAGTTATTGGGAAAAGTTCAATTTAAGCCAATATCATCTACATCAGAGTTATAATTTAATCGTCTATTCCATCCTTATATTGTCTTGTCATTTTCCTTTCGGTTTTACACGTTTCAATAAGCAATTCAATTAATAACGTGAAATTTGTACTGCATCCCTTATCATGCCGAGGCAGCAACCTTTGTGTCCTGATCTTTCTAACTTTCGTGAATGGTCATGCGGAAGCTCTTACATGCTTGTGGTTAAATCCACGTTCTGGTTGTTGATAGGTTTTCAGGTGAATATTCATCATAGTTAGTATGTATTAGAGTTTTTTTTTAATATGGACAAAGTATAGAGTTCATTAATAAGAATTAAGTTTGTGTCAACCATTGTCAGAATGACTAGAACTAGTCATTTGGATAGTTAACCCTTACCATTTGTAAACCCTTTAACATTTTCATGTTGAATTAATATAAGATACTCTAACACTTCTCCTCAAGTACAATTGAAACTGGACATCCAGTTGTCACTTGAAATAAATGCAATGGTAACCGAACCGGGCCACTGGGACCGGACATCAAGAGGGACAATCAGGAAATTAATAATTTAGACCAAATCTGCTCTAATAGCATATTAAATTTTGTAAGATTAAGCTCAAATAAACTGAGTACATACAAGCCGAAATGAAGTTACATCCTAAAATCAATTAGCTATAAGAGGATTAACTGACTAGATTTATATGCATGCTCAAGGGCATATACTCTTTCCATATGGGATAAACTCTCACTTATATTTCAATACGTCTCCTTCACATGTGGGCTAATTTAAGGCATAATATATGACACAATCTATTGTGTTATCTTTATTACTTATAAACTCTTTAACATTTTCATGTTTAGTCAATATGAGATACTGTGATAATATAACCTATAAATTTCAGTCATAATATTTAAAATAGGTACACCAAAGCAAAGAATCCGATTCTTGAAGATGCATCTAACAGTCCTTTTTTTGTAGTACGGGATAACAAAAGTCAAAACTCGTATGGAGCGAAACCAAAATATAACATTGGAAATGCTAACACTTTAACAAATTCGACGTTCAATGTTGAGTGTGCTAAACTGTAATTAACATTTATCTTGTTGACCCATTTCCTTATAGCAGACGAAACTCATCCATTAAAAAGAACTATTAAATATATAATATGGTAATTAAAATATTAGGATATTTGTTTGTATTCCAATCATTACTCCTTATGGTTGAAGGAATCGCTTACGATATTTGAAATACTAGAAAATTTTAGTTAGGAAATCCACGAACTCACTCTTTTTAATAATTGTTACTATCCACATCACATCCCTTCATAGGGGTTAATTCACCTCTTGAATATAATTTACATTAAAAAATGTTCATTATTAGATCCCTAACGTACTTATTGTTTTGTTCGGTCCATTTATATCGAATTAATTTATAATCTAAGATTTATATATAACTAAAACACTTGATTTACTTATTAATAGTTCTTATTTGAAAGATAAAATTTGTTAAAAATAGTTTCTCTTTCAATAACATTAAAATTTTATAAAGCATATTTTACGCATTTCAAGCTTAAATGAAAGTGAAATGAAGCAATTATAAATGTTGCAATTGGCGGCAACAAATTTCAATTGTTTTGAGATACTCCCCATATATTAAGTCCGGACCACGTAGTAGCTAAAGAAGAAAGCAAACCATCACATAAAACAGTGCAGAAACATGAGAATGGCCAATAGGCAAATTGAGCAGCCTAATTGCAAGCTCATCCGACGGTCTTTGTACTTCTATAAATATATGTTACATGTCAACTTGAGAAGAAAAAGAAGTGGAGATAATATAGCGGTATTGTGACTTCACTTTCAGGATTGCATCGATGAGTGTACTAAAATTAACATGACCTATATGGTTAGGTACTTCCGATATAGGAATACTGACACTACCATGAAAACTCGCAAGGCTTGCTACTTTCGTGCATGCACGGGACTCTATATAAACCAGCTTGATGATTCGGTGCTTCATAGTTTGTGATATGTACTCTTCACATGTAGAAACTCAGATTGATGAAGACTTAACCCTATCTCCTCATATCACATCCCTTTGGGTGCCTGCAACCGAGTTTTCCAGACCAACGGATAACTCCTTCCTCTATATGCTATATCTTTTGCATGCCCTTATTACCATACCATGCATGTGGATTATGTGTGTATACATATGCTTTTGTATATAAATCATATCAAATATTCATTTATCGAGGTTTTACTGTAAATCATATAATACAGGTCATAGCAATCATATGCTTTCAATGTCGCATACTTTCCTTCTATATACCACAATACTAGTAATTTATCAAATCAGGTGACATAAGTAATATACAAAATTTATAAAGGTTCACATTAATGTCTTATAGATAATTTTATTTCTCATTTAATAACAGTTATATATGTACATTTATAACAAATAAGAAAATTGACAATCATAAACTTTATTGAGCTAAAAAAGTTTTTTAGCTCAAAAAGTCATAAAAATACTCATCATATAACCAAGACTCATTCTTTGAATATGTTCAGTAAATATCTTTAGTGGAAAGCCTTTAGTTAAGGGATATGTAATTATAAGATCCGTCTTGTTAAGCTTAATATTCACTATTTGTTTCTAAACATCCACCTCTAGAGTACTTGTCATTCTTTAAGAAGAAAAATCTTACAATAATTTTTCTGCGGCTTAGAAATGATGTCGATAACCCTAAGTCCTGAAATAAGTTTCGTAGCCATAAGGCATGGATTGTGACTTCAAAATAAGCAATAAATTCTACTTCTATAGTGGATGAAGCAATGACAGATTGTTTAACACTTTTTCATGAAATTACTCCTTCTGTAGTAGAAACAAATAGTCAAATATTAATTTTCTACTATCAATGCATCCAAAAAAAACTAAATCCGAATGTCTAATTACTTATAATAGATTTAGTCATGTATACATAAGCATACAGCCCTTTGTTCCTTAAAGATACCTCAAAACTTTCTTTGTAACTTTCCAATGGTCTATATCAAGATTACTTTGATACCTGCCTAGCGTTCCAATTGCAAAGATGATATCAAGTATGGTATACAATTTCAAATACATCAAATTTCTAAACAATAGAAGCAAATGGAATAGATTCTATTTGTCCATATTGCACATCATTCTTTGGACATTACATAAGACTAAATTTATCCTCCTTTGTATATCAAGACAATCATTGCTGAATATTTGTTCATATTTAATCTCTTATGAATTCTTTTGATATAGTCTTCCTAAAACAACCCTACCAATCCTTGTGATCTATTTCAGAATATTAAAATTCTTATCACATAGGATGTCTCACTCATATCTTTCATTTCAAAATTCTTAGAGGGACAATCTTATAGTCTTATGCAATATGTACAAATCATTAGCAGAAAGAAGAATGTCATCAACATATAAAACTAGAAATACAAAATTACACTCATTGATCTTTCGGCAAATACAATAATCAACAATATTTTCTTGGAAACCAAAAGATGTTACGGTATCATTTAACCTAATATACCATTGTTAGGAAGCTTGTTTAAGTCCATATATTGATTTTTTAACTTTGCACACCATGTGACCCTTTCTTTCAATGGAAAAACCTTTAGTTTGATTCATATAAACTTTTTCCTCAAGATCACCATTCAAAAAGACATTTTTCACATTCATTTGATGTAACTCTAAATCAGATTGAGCCATTAATGCCATGATTATTCTCAATGAATCTTTAGTTGAGATAAGTGAAAAAGTCTATTTATAATCAATGTCATCCTTTTAAATATAACTTTTGCCAATAATTATAGCTTTATACTGTTTAATATTTCTAGTTGAGCAGATCGGATCTTAAAGATTCATTTTCATGTAACTCACTTAGATCTTTTTAGTAAATCAATGAGGTTATAGATATTGTTTTGTGCTAATAAATTTGACTCATCTTTTATAGCATCAATCAATTTATCAGACTTATTTTTATAGCTTGTGAAAATGAATAATTATTAATTCCATAATTAAATTTTGACTCTTACAAATAAACCATATAGTCATCAAGAACAATTAATCTCCTTATTTTACAGGTTTATTCAAAGTTATTACACGTTGTTCATTTAAATTAATTGGTTGTAAGTTAGTTTCCACCATAAGCTGTCATTTATTTCGTTCTTTCAATACTGGGAAAATATTTGGTATAGATTTGGAAATTGGAACATTTATAGGTAATCAAACATTAACCCTTTACTCACTAATATGCACAACACATTTTTTAACACTCCCACTTACTTCACCTTTTTCAATGAACTCTGCATTATCTGTTTCAACAATTTTTACACTATGGTTTACATAGTAAAACCTATATCCTTTAGATTTCTTTAAGTAACCAATAAACTAACTACTAACTATTCTAAAATCTAATTTTGTTTCTTGTAGATTATAAACTCGTCCTTCTGCTAGATAACCTCAAATAGATAGGCTCCTCATACTAGGTTTCCTTCTAGTCTATAGCTCAAAAAGAGTTTTAATTACTTCCATTCACAAGGTTTTGGGTAATGAAAAATTACTTATCATACTCCAAATCATATCCATTAATGTCTTATTACACCTTTCTGACACATCATTTTGTTGAGGTATGTCATGTTTCTTGAGAAGCTTTCCAAATAGACATGGACATTATCCTGATTTATATTTAGTAAATGTATAGTAGATTTAAGTGCTTACATCCACAAGGTTTTGGCTAATGAAAAATTGCTTATCATACTCCTAACCATACCCAATAATGTCCTATTACAGCTTTCTTTCACATCATTTTGTTGAGGTGTGTGTGGGATAGTATATTGTGCATATATGCCATGTTTCTTAAGAAGCTTTCCAAATAAACTTGGGCATTGTCTTGATTCATCATATGTTCCATAATATTCACCACCTCTATCAGATCTTACAATTTTCACTTTTTTTTAATATAATTTCCATTTAATCTCTTTTACAAGCACCTCAAAGGCATTTATATCTTAAGATTTTTCATTAAGCAAATAGACATATCCTTAACTTGAAAATTCATCTATAAAGGTGAAAAAAATACTTTTCTCCATAAAAAGATAGAATGTCAAAAGGTTCACATACATTGATGTGTATAATTTTAAGGAGTTAAGTACATCTTATGGCTCCTTTCTTACTATGTTTTGTTTGCTTTTCCTTAATACTATCCACATCAAGATCATTTAAATTTAAATTCGAAAGAATTTTATTCTTTTCCAATCTTTCTAATCTTTCTTTAGATATGTGACCCAAACGCTTATGCCACAATTAAGCCAAATTATTATTTATTATACTATGCATAAGAATTCCAGAACCGGTAATGGAATTATGTTTAAATAAACTAAAATAACCATCAACAAACTTAAAACCAAATCCACTTTTATCAAGTTTAGAAATAGAAATTAAGTTTCCAGAAATTGAAGGTATATAGAGAGTTTGTATTAGGTCCAGCTGACAACTAGTATCTAATATTAGACAATGAGTCCCTATGCCTTCAATTGGGAGCTTCCTACAATTTTTCATAAACATAAACTTTTCAGTTGAGTTTATGGTTTGAATTATAAGGAATCTCTGCATAACATTAGAAAAATAGGTAGTAGCACCATAATCAAGCCAACAAGTATTAGAATTAACTTTAGTTAAGTTTAGTTTGGAATTTACAAAAAGGTTAAATATACCTTGTGTTTTGAACCAAGCCTTACATTTCAAACAATCTTTTTGATAACATCCCTTTTCCCATAGAAATGACACTTATCTTCCTTTATTTCTTCTTATCAACATTAGTAGTAACTTGTACCGCTTTAACATGAACTGTCTTCTTAAATTTCTTACTTATTGGCTTGTGAATCTTACCAACTCCTTAACCTACAAGGTTAATTGAATGAACTTCTTGATTCTTAACCCTTGTTTCCTCTTGAAAGAACATACTAGACAATTCATCAACATTTCACTTGTCATTTATAGTGTTGTAGTTATTTAAAAAGGTCCATACTTAGGAGGTAACGAGTTCAAAATGAATTTTACTAAAAAGGAGTCATTAACAGTCATATCTAGGGCCTTTAATTTTACTATAATATTTGTCATCTCTAAGACATGTTATTGTAAGCTCCGCAACCTATCAAACTTCATAGTTGTGAGTTCAGTCATTAGAGTACCAGCAAGACAGAACAAAAACATTCTTCCAAAAATTTATGGTATTCTTCAGCACTTTCAATTTTTGAAATAGTACTTTTAATATTGTTGGAAATAGTCATTTGTATGAAATTAAGACACAATTTGTTATACCTTTATCATGTTTTATAATTTGTCTTCTCAACCTCATTGCTCGTATCCATAATGACAATAGGTTTTTCTTCCAATAATGCTAAATCAAGATTTAGAACACCTAAATAAAAATTGACTTATTCACACCGTTTAAAGAAGTTTAAACCATTAAACACGATTTAAGAAGAAGCATGCGAATGAAGAGAAATAACTACAAATACATAAATGCTCAATAAATTATCATATTCAAATAATTAAATATTTATAATATATTGCAAGTTTCCTTTGGAAAAACTCAACAATATATTATCATAAGTTTAATGTCATATAAACTTTATCAGTTAATCAAACAAAGGCTCATCAAATACAATCAATATCTTTGGATATATAATATATTTGATTATTATGTTTGTTAGTCATAGAGTATTAATTTACCCCTAGGAAAAACAAAAATTATGTCAACTAACAAACATCATTTTTCCATACAATTAATTCAATAATAGGTATTAATATTTTATGAATAAATGACTATTTATATATGACAAAAATTCTCATAATTATTTTGACCACTTTGAGAACTAACAAATTATCCTTTTATAATGTCACGTATAAGTTTAACACATAACACATAAATTTAAATTTTAATAATAATATGCATAAAGCTAACTTGAAATCATTAATAAAATTAATATAATGCATACCATGAGAATAAAATAAAATTTTCATATAAATTATAGAAATAGAAAAATAAAAAATAACTTAAATAAACATATATATATATATATATATATGAATTTTGAATGCTGATAATAATTTTAGTGAAATCTAAATTGATAATTTGTTGTCTTTTAGTAGTTAAGAGGCCTGACTTTCACCAAATTCCCATACATTGTGCTTAGTTTTCTCTTTTTAAAATTCTACTTCACGTTGAATTATAAAAGAAAACATTAACAAGTATTCTTCCTTATTATCCGATGGCGGGGGTATTTGACTATCACCCAACAACTAGAGTTCAATTCTCAGCAATACACATTATGCTTATTTTCCTCCTAATATTTATTTAAATAGATTTGGATATTATCTAGAGACTAGACAATATACTTGTTGTACAATTCATCAACTAAGCTTCAATGTGTAATTAAACATGATGAAAAAATCTTCCATAATATGAGAACTTTTATGAGAATGATCGTCACATAAAAATGTGGTAGTGATAATAAAAATAATATTTTTACTTTTTTGGTAGACATCGTTAATAATAAATAATTACAAAACCCATCAAACATTAAATATTTGGCAATAATCATTAAACAATCATAATAAAATAGGTGAATAAATTATTCATGCAAAGCACATGCTCTAATACCACATATAAAAACATGATCTTTATAATATAAATCAAAATTGACATTCATAACTTTAGGATCTTAAATAAGTAATGGTTAAAATTATAAGAATGTAATATTGCGTACCTAAAGTGGAAGACACCATTATTGAAAAGAGATTGAGAAACATCACTGCGTTCTTGATTAAATTTAGTTTCTCTCTTTTGACTCTCTTGTGATTACAAAAACTTGATGTAAAATGATCTATAACCTTAATTAGTAGAGAGAAAAACCAATTTATATATCCATGATATTTAATATTATACATCTATTAAATGACCAAAATAGACAATTGAGATTTATTCCACTATTAATTGGGCCACATTATAACATTCTCCCACTTGGCTCGATACTTCAAGCTTTAGTTTAATAGTTTAAACATTAGGTGCTCATAAATAAATCTCTTAATATCTTCATAATTTATGTCAACACAATAAATCATCTAATGTGGTTATAGCGATCATACACTTCAGCATCGTATACTTTCTTCTATATACCACAACACTAGTAATGTATCAAGTCAGGTAACATAAGTGATATATAAATATCATAAAGGTCCATATTAATGTCTTATAGAAAATTTTATTTCTTATTTAATAATACTTACATATGTACATTCATAATATATAAGAAAATTGCCTAGAAGAAACTTTATTAAGTTCAAGAGTGTCAAAAAGTCATAAAAAAAACAATCATTAATATAACCGAGGCCCATTCTTTTAAAATGTTCCTTAAATATTATTAGTGGAAGGCCTTTAGGTAAGAGATCTGTAATCATAAGATCGATTTTAATATGTTCAATACACACTCATTATTTTTTAATTTCCTTCTTTACGGTAAAATATTTCAACTCCAAGTGTTTATCACCTCTATAGCACTTGTCATTTTTAGAGAAGAAATTGTTGTAGAATTGTCACAATAAATTTTTAGCAACTTAATAATGGTGTCGATAACCTTAAGTCTAAAAACAAAGTTTTGCAACCATAAGCATAAAGTGTGGCTTCAATACAAGCTACAAATTATTCTTTTATAGTGAATGAAGCAATGACAGATTGTTTAACATTTTTCCAAAAAATTGCTCCTTTTACTAGAAGAAATAAATATCCATACGTTGATTTTCTATTGTCAATGCATTCAGTAAAATCTGAATCTAAATATCCAATTATTTTTAATGGATTTGATCTTCGATACATAATCATATATTCCTTTATTCCTTGAAGATACCTCAAGACTTTCTTTGGAGCTTTTCAATGGTCTAAACGAGGACTACTTTGATATTTGCCTAGCATTCTAGTCATGAAGCTAATATCAGCTCTCGTACATATTTGCAAGTATATTAGACTGCTAATAATAGAAGCATATGGAATAGATTCCATTTGCCTATATTCCACATCATTATTTAGCTATTTCATGAGACTAAATTTATCCCCTTTTTATATTGAGACAATCCCTGCTAAACATTTGTTCATATTAAATCTTTTTATAATTTTTTCGATGAAGTCTTTTTTGGACAACCATACCAGTCCTTGTGATCTATTTCAGAACATTGAAATTCCTATCACATAAGATGCCTCTCCTATATCTTTCATTTCAAAATTCTTAGGGAGAAAATATTTAGTCTTATATAATATGTCCAAATCATTAGTAGTGAGTAGAATATCATCAACAAATAAAACTAGGAATATAAACTTACTCCCACTGATATTTCAGTAGATACAATAATAAAAAATATTTTCTTGAAAACCAAAAGATGTTATGTTATCATTAAACTTAATGTACCACTGTTGGGAAGCTTGTTTAAGTCCATATATTGATATCTTAAGTTTACAAACCATGACACCCTTTCCTTTAATGGAAAAATCATCAAGTTGATTTATATAAACTTCCTCCTCAAGATCACCATTCAAAAAGGTAGTTTTCACATTTAGTTAATGTAGCTTTAAATCAAATTGAGCCATTAATGTCATGATTATTCTCAATAAATTTTCTTTAAGACAAGTGAAAAGACCCATTTTCCATTTTATTCATATTTAGTCTTAGAGATCCATTTGCATCTGACTCGCTTAGATCCTTATGAGAAATCAACAATGTCTCAAACATTATTTTTTGCCATTAAATTTAACTCATCTTTTATAACATAAATCCATTTGTCAAAATTAGCGCTTTCTATGACTTATGAAAATGAAACATGATCATTATTAATGTCATTATCATATTCTGAGTCTTGCAAATAAATAACATATACATCAAGAATAGTTGATCTCCTTATTCTTATAAGTTTATTCAAAGTTATTCTAGGTGGGTCTTTGACATTAATTGATTGTAAGTTAGTTTCTTTATGAGGTGTTATTTTATCCAAATCTTGCCCAAAATTATTTTGTTCTTCTAATAATGGGATAATATTTGGTATAGATATGGATACTTGAACATTTAGGCATAATGGAACATCAACCCTTATTTCACTAGTATCTACAATATGCTTTTCATTGCTCCAACTAACTTCACCATTTTTAATGAACATTACATTGGCTGTTTCAGCAATTCTTTAACTACTTTTTAGATAGTAAAACCTATACCCTTTAGATTTCTCTAGTAACTAATAAAGTAACCGCTAACTATTTGAGAATCTAATTTCTTTTCTTATGGATTATAAATTCGTGCTTTTGCTAGACAATCCTAAACATGTAGGTACCTCATATTAGGTTTGCTTCTAGTCTACATAATATTATGTACTATCTTACTAAAAATCCCATTTAGCAAATACTTAGCAGTTTTAAATGAATTGATCCACAAGGATTTGGATAGTAATGAAGAATCACTTATCAAACTCATAACCATATCCACTAATATCCTATTACGCCTTTCTGTCACACCATTTTGTTTAGGTATGCCTGACATAGTATAATGTGCACATATGTCATGTTTCTCAAGAAACTTTCCAAATAGACTTGGATATTGTCCTGATTCATCAAAATTTTCATAATATTAATTACCTTTATCAGATCTTACAATTTTCACTTTTTTTATCTAATTACCTTTCAACCTCCTTCAAAAACACCTCAAGGATGCCTACAACTTTAGATTTTTTTCATTAAGCAAATAGACGTATCCATAATGTGAAAATCATCTATAAAGGAGATAAAATACTTTTCTCCACTAAAAGATGGAGTGCCAAAAGGTCCACGCATATTGGTTTGTATAGTTTCAAAGAGCTGAGTACTTCTTGTGGCTCCTTTCTTACTATGTTTGGTTTGGTTTCTCTTAATGTAATCGGTAAATACATCAAGATTAGTAAAACCTAAAATTGAAGTAATTCCATTCTTTATTAATCTTTCTTTAGATATATGACTCAAATGTTTATACCACAAGTAAGCTGAATTATTATTCATTATATTATGTTTAGTTCTAATGGTGTGATAAATAGGAAATAAGGATTTAGAAAAATTAACCTCAAGTTCTAATTTATATAAGCATCCATCATAATTCCATGACCAATAATAGAATTATGTTTAAATAAACAAAAAAACTATCACCAAACTTAAAAGTAAACCCACTTTCATCAAGTTTAGAAATAGAAATTAAGTTCCTAAAAATTGAAGGTGTATAGAGAGTTTGTATTAGATCCAGGTGATAACCAGTATCTAATATTAGATGATAGATCCCTATGCCTTTAGTTGGGACCTTTTTACAGTTTTCCATAAATAGAAATTTCTCAATTTAGTTATAGTTTGAATTGTAAGGAATTTTTGCATAATATTAGAAACATAAGTAATAGCACTAGAATTAAGCCACCAAGTATTGGAAGGAACTTCAGCTAAGTTTAGTTCGCAATATACAAAAAGGTTATATGTACCTTTCTTTTAAACTAAGCCTTACATTTCAAACAATCTTTCTGATAGTGTCCCTCTTTCTTACAGAAATGACACTTATTTGTCTTTTGTTCCTTCTTATCAACATTAGTAGTAACCTATGTCACTTTAACGAGCACTTTTTTCTTAAATTTCTTAGCCTTTGTCTTGTGACTCTTGCTAGCTCCTTGACATATAAGGTTAATTAAATGAACCCCTTTATTTTTTGCCTTGTTTCCTCCTAAATAAACCTATTAGACAATTCATTAACATTCCATTCGTCATTTATAGTGTTGTAGTTAATTTGAAAACGTCCTATAAAGAGGTTAAGAGTACATAATGAATTGTATTAAGAAGGAGACATCAACTGTCATATCCAGGGTCTTTAATTTTACTATAATATTTTTCATCTTTAGGATATACTACTGCATGCTTCACAATCCATCAAACATCATAGTTATAAGTTCAGCCATTAGAGTACTAGCAAGAGACTTATCCACATAATGGAAATGCTCTTCCACAAATTTGAGGTATTCTTTAGCACTTTTAGTTTCTGAAATAGTGGTTTTAATATTGTTTACAATAGTCATTCGCATGAAATTAACAGATAATATTTTATACCTTTCTTATGCTTTATAGTTTGTTTTCTCGATCTCACTGCTCGTTTCCATAATACCAGTAGGTTTTTCTTCCAATAATGCTAAATTAAGATCCAAAACACCTAAATAAAAATTGACTTGTTCACACCATTCAAAGAAGTTCAAAATATTAAACACAGTAACAAAAGAAGTAAGTTAATGAAGAAATATAGCTGTAAATACGTAAATGTTCAATAAATTATTGGATTCAAATAATTACATTTTTAAAACATACTGCAAGTTTTCTTTAGGCAAATTCAACAATATATTATCATAAGTTTAATGTTATACAAGCTTTATCAGTAATCAAATAAAAGCTCATCAAATACAATCAATATCTTTCGATATATAAAATACTTGACAAATTAATAATGATTATCCTCTATTATGCTTGTTAGTCATAGAGTATTAATTTATCTTTGGGTAAATTCTAAATTTTATCAACTAATAAACATTATTTATTCATATGATTAGTTCAATAATAAGCATTAATATTTTATGAATAGATCACTATTTATATATGATAATTTTTCATTTAATTAATTTGGTCACTTTGATGACTAACAAATTATCCTTTTTATAATGTAATGTATAAATTTAACAAATAGCATAAAATTTTACATTTCAATAATAATAAGCATAAAGCTAACAAAAAATCATTAAAAATAGAATACATAACATTAGGATAAAATAAAAATGTCATTAAATTCTAGAAATAGAAAATAAAAAGAATAATATGTCCAATGGTTAGGAAGCTAGATTTTCACCTAAGACACTTGAGTTGATTCTTGATCAGAATTTTATGCTTAGTTTTCTCTTTTAGAAAGTCTACTTTACTTAGAATCATGAAGAAAACATTAACAAGTATTTTTCGTGGTTGTCTGGTGGTTAAGGTGTTTGACTTCACCAAAAAACATGATAAGAAAATTACAAATATTCGACGGAATATTACCGACAGACCAAATGCTATAGTAAATTAGCAACAAAAATTGAGTTTCGTTAGTAAATTTGTCAGGAAAAATTGTATATTACGATGGAAAAAAATTTCGTCGGTAAATGTGGAAGGAATTTATTCGTGTAATTTTTTTGATGGAATTTAGCGATGGAATAGTAAAGGTCGTCGTAAAAATAGACAGGATATTGACAAAATTTCTTCCGTCAATAAATGAAAACAACATTGTTTACATTTAAAGTTAAGCAGTGTCGTTTCATCTAGAAAAAAATAAACACTCGAAAGCACCCCACCCCCAACCCCGTTGTTCATTTTTTTGCCTTCAAGTTTTTTGTGTGAGCCGACAATGTATATTCAATGTGTTGGTTTTACTGTGGATTTGGTTTTAAGGGTTTATTGGGTTGTTAATGGGTCATTGTTTGTTGTTGTTTTGTTATGTTATGTTGGCGAATAATAGAAGGAGACAATAGTTTTGAAACAAAGTAGGGTTGAATTTTAATAGGGTACCAAGTGTTCAATGAAAGTTCTGTAAGAATCATTTAGTGGTTCAAGGATTGGAGGAATGTCCACCACATCTTTCTCTACCATTAATTTTATAAACTTCTTATTCTAAGCTTATCGTTAATTTTGTACTATGCATGCCATTGTAATGTAAACATGGAGTAAATGGGAAGAGAGATACGTAAGGCCATTGAAGAAGACTGACAAACACAACACACGAAGTGGTCCTTTACATGAGTTGGTGACAAGATAAAATATCAAACGACACACTATATGCAATTTCCTTAACTTCTTCATTGGTTTGGATTTTCAGGAATACCCATTTGGATCCATGACTTATAATCTCTTTGGTAATCTTCATGCTTTAAGCAACCTATCTGTGTGTTGGAGTTACTATATCGTGCACGCCTAATTAAAGGGAACATAGTGATATAGAGCCATCTAAAAGATTATAATCTTTTTAAGATGTGACCTAGATGGTTTCGAACTCCTTTTGAGCAATTCCAAACCCAAAAACAATAACAATTGATTGCTACAAATGTCGTAAAAAGGGGTCTTTGTTCGTAACTTTCTAAACAAAATGGCAATGGAAGTTATAGATAGAGATAGTGGAGATCTACTTTTTGGTAGGCTATAGGTATAAAGAGAAAGATCAAGTTCATAAAGAAATGGTATATAAACAAAGTAGGGATGAATTTCATGGAATTTCAAATTGATATAATGGAGTATTATAGTTTTGCAACTCAGTGGGTCTATATATTTTCTAATGATTGGTATATAAGAATTTTTTTATTTTTAAGTCACTTAAGTCATCCCAAGTTGATGGTTTGAGAGTCTTCTTCCTATCCTTGTTCTCAATTTTTTTATGTTAGTCGACTAAGGTTGGGAAGTGTCATCCAGAGAGGGTTCCTTTAGGACTATTAACTCAGTATAGTATCTAGTTAGGGATCTAAGGCATTACACCTTTGTTATCATTGAATCCATATGGAGAAGTTTCTTAATACATTACGAGAAATAGTAATTAGTAATTGGAAACATTCACTGAAGATTTCGAGGTTAAAATGCATTTTCGACATAACTACTTTGCAACACATCAACTTTGTGCAAAAAAGAGCCTGATAGATTTGAACTTCGAATTTCTTAAATTGATGTTCTCAATGTCTTTGTTTTATCTTGCATACTTTTGAAGATGAAGCATATTTTTATGCCAATTGTAGTCCTTTTCAAATAGTGTTGCATTCCCACCAGTTAACTAATTAGCATCATACATTTGTGTTTTAGCTTAAATAATAGATTTTCTCTGTATTGCATTATATATCAAAACTTAAATTGCCTTATTTTTTGATTTGCTTGCTTTAATATATTAAAAATATAACAAAACTATTAAACAAGTGTATTATATTAAATATGAAATATTATTTTTCACAAGCCCTATTCTGTGTTAAAGAGCGCCACTAATGTAACATCCCGTCCCCGATGGGAGGGTTACTTTGGTAAATTGGGACGCCTTAGGAAATTGATTGCATATTTTTTATTTGTCCATTTAATTGACTGACATTTGACACGTGCACATATAGGTACTTGCATTCATGACTTTTTCCCGGCATTTGTTTGTGACTATGATATGATTGATTTTGTGAATTCTGAGATAATTGTGTTTGAAAATGTGAATTGGAAATATTCTAGGAGTGATTCTCAGTTGGTAATGATTTTTAGAAATTCTCTAGAAAATATTGGGAAAAAATGTCCGGACCGAAAATTTTTCGAGTGATGGACTGATCGACTGTATAGTACGGGAATACTGTCCAATGGCAATGGAAAATTTTAGATACTTGATTTTAGGAATGAAAATATGTAACCATTGGAATTTGGGGATAGCTTATACTAGAAATGAATTTGAAAAGAGATAGAATTTTGTATCTGTTGAGGAATGGTCTAGTGATAAATTGCTATGGATGAAAACTTATTAGGTTTTCAAAATGCCCTAAGT
Source organism: Erythroxylum panamense (assembly GCA_027123425.1). NCBI lineage: Eukaryota > Viridiplantae > Streptophyta > Magnoliopsida > Malpighiales > Erythroxylaceae > Erythroxylum > Erythroxylum panamense. Next base: position 9,597,343 of record JAOTIZ010000002.1, on the reverse strand, counting down.
TTTCGATGCCCTTGAAAATCACTATAAGTTGTTTGATAATTTTCACTTAGGGCATATTTCCATCCTCTTCCCTTTGCTAATTTCCGATCCTTTCTTCTTGATCCTTGAGTGATCTCTTGCTCCTCGCTAGCTCCTTCTTCTTCCTTGTGCTAGCCATGCGAAAACCCTTGAGAAGATGGAGATTGGTGTGGTTTTGGGAGTGAGAACCGTATGCGTTAAAGGGTTGGACATTTTCGGGTATTGAAGAGATGGAAGCTTGATTTTGGTAAGTAAATTGTGTATATGTTGTTTATTGAATGATTAATTGCATTTATGGTGTTTAATATGAAAGATTGGGGTAGTTGAGAGTGAGTTAT